>JAPYYJ010000917.1:0-14942 GCA_028533885.1 Nasua narica
CGGGCCCAGTGAATGTACCAGGGAGGGGCTGTCAGAGTTCCCCTGGGCACTCATATGGTGCTAAGGGTGAAAGGTCATGTTCTCTTCTATGACAAATGGAAGAATTCTGCCTGAGAATGAAAGCAGACAGCAGAGAGTGCGCAGAAGACAGTGAGAGAAAGAGAGAATATGAAAGAGACAGAGTCAGAGATTCAGAGGGAAATAGAGACAGAAGAGAGACTTTTAAACCTTTGTATCTATGTCTATGTGAACCAACGTTACTCCTTCTAGTGCCCAGTCAAATGAGCCAATAACTGCTTTTTGGCTTCTACGCTGGTTGAAGTTGAATTTTTCAACTCATTACTTCAACAATTCTGATAAAAACACCTACACTGTACCAGGAACTGCTTTGGATAATGGGGACATGGAGATACATGGAACAGCAAGGCTGGGTCTTCTCCTCACAATGTAGAACTGAGACAGATTCATGTCTCAGAACCATAAGGTGACGTTCAGAATACGCTACTGGGAGGTTTACCAAAAACAGACCTACCACCAGTTCAGACTCTGCCATTCAGAGTGTTTTTCCAAGGGACTTGGCCAACCTGAGCCTCAGTTCTATGTCTGTACCATGAGGATCTAACACGCACTGTCCTCTTGGGGTTGTGTAGGGAAAAATCAACCAGCCTTTACATACCTCTCCAGGAGGCCGTGATCTGCTTCATCCTGGGAGTGTGGGAACGCAGTGGGAACTTGCTATGTTCAGTCTTGCTGGGGCTCCAAACCTCACCAGTTTCCCCAGGGCACTGTGGTACAAGTGCATCATTTTCTCAGTATAGAGATATGAAATAATAACACTGTGTCAGCACAGTGCTGGCACATGTATACACTAACTGGGAGTGATGATCTACTTTTCTCCATGAACATCCATGGACGGATGGGGGGCACAGATAAAGATGAAGGGACCAACGACACAAAGAGAGAGGAGATGACATTTGAGCTAGATTTTGAAGAACAAGTAGCTGTGTGTCTTGCAAAGTAGGACTGGAACGGCATTCCAAGTAAGGGGAACAGCAGGATCAAAGGCAGGAAGGGGCATGCAAGTGCACCAAATATTCAGGAAATGTTGGGGGAGCAGTTTAGTGTAGTTAGATTGGTGTGTGTGTGTGTGTGTGTGTGTGTGTGTGTGTGTGTGTCTACCAATAAGTTTTGAATGCAGACTCATCCAACAGGGAAAGAGCTATACAGCCTAGCCTAATCCTGTGCCAAGTGTTTGGAACACAAAGTCCAAGATAGAACCTGAGATAGGATCAAAAGAAGACTGAAGGTCCATGGGAAGTCTGTGGGGGAAAAGTTCCATGGTCCCTGCCAAAGCTTAGTGATACTTCTCAGAAAAGATCCTGGAGTCCATGTGTTTCCTTCTAAATTTACTTTGTGTTCTGACCTACAGTCTTCCTCCAGAAAGAATCTGGCTGCCTCCTTGAATCAAGATGAATTTCTCATTTTTTTCAGGATAGCACCATAATTTCTTATCTCCCTGTGGAACAAGGCAGCTTCATCTTGCCTACAACCAAATAATCCTTAAAATAGCACATTGTGAGTACATGTTTATAGAAGTGAGGGCTTCAATGGGGGTGGTGATCAGAACTATAGAGATGTTGCCTAAGTGAGCAATTTTACAGAGGCCTGGAGTTTGGGGGAAATAGCCACTTCCTAAGGAATTCATGCAAAGACCCTTTGAAACACTGAGTGAACCAGTCAACACCCATATCTCTGTGACCTTGGGATTCTCAAAAAGGCAAATCTTGAATGGAATTCAATCAGTTATGACTTTTGGTCTGTATGTTTTTGGCCAAGACATTGTTTTTAAAATTGTGAATTAGATACCAACCCAATTTCATACATACACATCTTGAATTTGGGGCATTCTTTAAGTGTTCAGAAAATCTGACAATAGTGAAAACAGTACCCACCTGTTATCCATTGGAGCTGCTGTCAGTCTTCAGAGAGGCAGTAATTCTCTACTTTCTGCAGCCTCCACCACTTCCTACTGTCCTGTCCTTGCACCAAACGTAACCTGCCATTTATTGTCACACTTGTGTTATTGTATTCCTTGTATCTGAGTTAAAAAGAACATGAACAATTTCTTGAGTGGATTAAACAAGGTGACAATCAAACAGTGATTAAGGACAAAGCACATAGCAGGTGTCAAATAGAAGTGCTATCTCTTCTTCAAAGCATTTTGTTTCCATCCACCTAATAAAATCCATACAGTTTAGCATAGCATTTAAGGTCATCTTATTTATGTAATGATTTATTTTTAAAAGCACTGGTTGAGGGTTTTCCACATGCCCAGCACTGTGCCACAACAGGGTTCGAGAAATCCTTTCCTTCAACTTCCCAGTCTAAATGCTGTGGTAGGAATTCACCCCACCCATTCTGGCTCATTTTGCCTGGTCAAGTTGGATGACTTCCCCTCCTTCATGCCTTTCCTTAAGCCTTACTGCACTCAGTATGCACCCCACCCCCCACAAACCCATCTATGTCAGAGTGTCCAGACCCCAAACATGTTGAAACTTGGATCGAACATCACCTTTCATGTCACTTGCCATGTCCTTTTGCATTGTGTGGTCAGCTGACTGCATGTAGAACTGGGTTAGAAATCCAGCACATGGAGCCGGAGGAGACTTTGGCAATTATTGTACCTAACACCTCATTATCCAGATGAACTGAGACCAGAGGGGAGAGTGACTTGGCCAAAACAAAGTTGGTGACAGAACTGGGGTGAACTCATGGTCAGTGTTATTTAAATTTCCCCCAAAGAGTTGTTTCTCAGTTTTTAATATGTGAGAATTTCTTATTCACCTCAGTGAATTCCATATCTAGTCTAGTCTAGTGCATGTCATACAGCAGGTAATGCTTGTTTAATGAGTGACTAAAGGAGCAAATGAGGGAGGAATGAGAATTAATTTGGCTAGGAGAATGGCGGAAGAGGTTTTGACATTCAAGACTTAGAGAGAAATGTGAATAGATAGGCTGTTGGTCTAGTAATTTCAGGAACCAGAAGGATTCTTGATCTCATTCCTTTTTTATTTTAAATTTTTAATTTATATTTAATGAATTAACATATAATGTATTAGTTTCAGAGGTAGAGGTCAGTGATTCATCAGTCTTATATAATAGTCAGTGCTCCTTACATCATGTGATCTCCTTAATGTCCATCAGCCTTAAGCAGGGAAGCATGTGTCAGGGTAGAGGGTCATTCTATGGCCCTGCATTGCTGAACTACTGCTGAGCACTGACTCCCCTGATCTTGTCAAACTGGTTCCCACCAAGCTGAAGCCATGAGGATCCATAGCCTCACCCTGCTCTCCTTCCTCTTTCTGGCTGCTCAGGTGTTCTTGTTGGAAGGCAAACAAGAATTTTGGAAAAGGCAAAGCAGCATAGCAGTCAAAGATCAATGAGTCCCTCTGGGCAAGCCCCAATATGTGCAGGGAAGCTGGCAACAAGAGTACATGGTCCTTGGAATGATTGTCACAGGCCACACATCATTTGACTGTGTTGTAACATGAAGAGAACATTGACATGAAGACTGTGTGTCCCCAATTAGACCGCAAGTTTTCCTGTGTCCCTGCTGGTAATCCAGCTTCCTGCATGAAGTGTTTTAAATCCAAGAGAATGTACTGGAAAAATTGCTCATTCCTTGAGTCACCAGGGTAACATCTATGATGACTCCAATCATGTTCTGGGGTCCAGTCTGTGCGGTGGTTGTTTTCCAGAATCCAATCTCAAATTGGTATAATTCACTCCAATCAGCAATCTCAGCTGTGATAATGTGGACTCAACCTCTGGTGGCCTATCATAGTCAAAGGGGCTCCCCCAACAAGTTCTAAAAATATGAAACATCGCTTTCCCAAGCAGTGGATATAGACTATTCCACCCTTCCTTAGGGTGGAATGATTCAAGTCCTAGAGACCACCCCCACAGTGTCTATTGTAACTGAAGAAACCCCTCCTCAGAGCAGTTGGTTGTGGAAAAGACCACCATTACACAGCAGACCATGATCAGAGAGACCACCATAGAGAGGTTACCACCACCACATTCAATTGTGAGGATAATTCAAATATGATTACAAAAGATAATTCATCAAAATGATAATGTCCTTATCAACATCATCAATACTTACATTTATCTCTCATTTGCCATGTGCCAGGCACTGTGCTAAGCTCTTTCCATGGAGTCTACATGCATTCATTCATTCATTCACTCATTCATTCAACATGTAATTTATTGAGTGCTGACTCTGCCAGACTCTGTTCTAGGTGCTGGAGATACAGTAGTCCGCAGTAGATGAGCATATGGATGCCCGTAGAACTACCAGTGGGGAAAATGATGACAAACTCCCAAATATAAAAGTGGTATAGAGAAAAAGTAAAGGATAAAGGTATAAAATTGATGGAGGGTAACCAGTATTAGATGAGATGACAGGGGAGGTCTCTCTCTGGAGGTAACTTTTGAGCCTACCATGAATGAAGTGAGGAGTCAGCCCAGGTGACTTTTTAGGGTAAAGATGTTCCAAACAGAGGGAACAGTCCATTTAAATGCCCTGAAATTCATTAATTAGTTTATTTATTATCTACTGTGAGCTCCTACTATGTACCAGACACTGTTCTATGGGTAAGAAATAGCAGCAAACAAGCAAAACATCTCTGTTCTCATGGTGTTTATATTCCAATGACTGGCTCATGCTTAGCATATTCAGAAACACCAAAGACTGCAGAACCATTGTAGGACAAGGTCCAGAACCTGACCTTGGAACTTTACCTCCACGCCACAGAAAACTGAACCAATATCCCTTTCCCTCCACCAGATTCTCTGAACCACACCACTGGAAGGACGTATTCCTTAAAATCCACACAAATTGTCATACCTTGGCCCTCCTCTTGCACTCACACATCTCAGTTTCAGTAGTTTTGAGATAGGAAAACACTTTGAATACTTCCAGGAGTCATTAAATAATAATTCTGGTCTACCCTGAGTGACATAAATATTGAAGAACTGACCAGACTGGATTCAAAGACTTTTTAAGGTCATTTCTAGCCCATGAGTTGGTGCCTTTTTCTAGTTCACTCATGGTGTTTGGACACTGACAGAACTGGGAGGAGGTTTGTTTCCAACATGGTGGAGTTTCCTAGACTTGGGCTGGAGGTTTGCTTCTGCTGCTTCCCATTCAACATCTCTGTGCCCATTATTTAAGTCTTCTGAATACCAGTGAGCTCATCTCAACAATGGGGACAGTGAAACCCACCTTGAAAGGCTGCTGTAAGATTCATATTGGTCAATGAATCTAGAGCACCTAGTGCCTCACTGCTTGCACATAAGGTGTTCAACACAAGTGACTAAAGTCCACAGCACAGGACCAGTTGTGGAGGGAGTTCAAAATTTCCTTTTGTAAAATCTTTAAAAATGTGAAGTTTTTTTCCCCTTAACACAATAAACAAAAAAGAACAATAATTATTGGTAACCTAGTACATGCCAGTGGCTTTACCTTCTTCTCTTATATAATCCCCCTCAACAGCCCTGTCCAGTAGGTGTTATCATTTTCATTTTCTAGATGAGGAAACTGAGGCCCAGGAAAGCTGAGCAACTTTCTAAGGTCACCAAGCATGAAGTGGCAGAGCCCACAAGTGAGAAACCCAGGGTCTGGAGTTCCCCCAACCCTTTCTGTGTCTGAAGCTCATGACTTTCTTCACTTGATGGGAAAAGAGTGAAACTTGTGGTTTTAAATGCAGACCAGGTCATAAAGTGAAAAGGATGCCTCCGTTCCTTCTATTTGTACTTCCCCTTTCCCTTCCCTACAAAGAAAAAGTTTCATTAGCTAAAGCTTCCCTTCATGCTCAACCTTCTGTCATAGTCACATCCCGAAAGGTTCTTTTAAAAGCACAGTGCAAAAAATACAAAACACAAACACTGCATCAGCTTGTATCCAATGTGGCACTCCATATTTTTTCTTTGAGGATCTTCTGAATATGAAGTGGAGGAGCCAGTGTGTGTGTGTGTGTGTGTGTGTGTGTGTGTGTGTGTCCTTTAAAGAATGATTCCTCTTGATAACAAGAGAGGGGAGGCTTTCATGGCATATCTGCATCTCCTAAAGCTGTTCAGTGTTGGATATCTCTTTCCTTCCTTTGAAAACCACATTTCAGTGCTGGCTCTATGCAGGAACCCACAACCACAGCAGTGCCAACGTATCTCACTGGCCATTCATCTATCCACATTCTTCCCCAGCCTTCCTGTTACATTGGTTTTGGTCAAACAAGCAATGGAGACCTGTAATCTAGCTCTTGGTGACTGCAGTCAACCTTGGCACATCTTGGCTTATAGAGTGTCTCTCTAGTCCTGGCCTCTGTCATCACCTGGAGTCATCCCTGTGTGTTTGTGTCCAAATTTCCCTCTTCTTCGGGGGACACCAATCACTGGACTGGAGTCTATCATCTAGTATGACCTCATCTTAACTTGATCACATCTGCAAAGTCCCTATCTCCAGATAAGGTTACATTCACAACTTCCAGGTGTACGTGAAGTTTTGGGGGACATTACTCAACCCACTACAGTCACCCAATAACAATAGTGAATAACAAAAAAAAAAAAAAAGTGACCTTGAAAGAGAGCAACCCTAAAGACTCAAAATGTAAACTGAATCAGCAAAGTTGGAAAGGACAGAAAATAAGATTCTATCAGTCACATGCAAAACAGTGCCTCGCTCCCTCCTTAATTTTGTGTTTATCTTTATGAACACATTAAGAATCCAGCTCTTCTGTACTTAAATTATCTCTCCATTTAGCCAAGTGATGCCCATGTTATAAAATGAACTTACCTGTGAGTACTTTTCAGAACTGAGTACTTGATGCTTAGGTCCCTGCCCCAGAGATTCTGAAGGAATTGATAGAGATGCACATTTTTCAATTTCTCCAGGTGATTCTAATGTACAATGAAGGTTGAGAAACATTGCTCTAGATTAACTAAATCAGAATCTCTGGAGTGTACTCTAGGCAGAGGTATTTTGATTTAATTCCTAGGTAATTGTCACATGAAATCTGTTAAGAAATACTAACACAGCCTGCATATGTATTTTATCCTCTTTATATATACCTATGATCTACTATGATGTGTGACTATGTCTAACCTCCTAGGAGCTCAGTGTCAGTGGTGGAACCAAGACATGTTTGGTGAGACACAGAAGTCTTGGGGCAAGGGTTAGGGACAGGTGAGGCTTATTGTCATTGAGTTCCGAAAAAATATACACCAAGCATCTACTATGACACACTTATCAATTCTGTTTCTTAAAAAGACTGTGTATTTCACTTTTCCCCTAAAATAATCACCACAGGAGGTCAGTAGTTTTACTCCTAATTATAACTTAAGGTCATGTAGCTTAGAGGGGTGTGAGTTTTCCAACATCCAACAGATTGCAAGGTTTTCCATTAGAAGAGGAATTAGGTGAGTTCAGTTCTGTAGCTTATAGCTTGTAATACATAAATATCACAGTCTAGCATGAGTTTGGGCACGGACAACTTTATACCCAACTTCAAGCCATTGGAGCAATTCTCACCCAAGATGCCCTTCAACAGACGAATGGATAAGGAAGATATGGTCCATATATACAGTGGAATATTATGCCTCCATCAGAAAGGATGAATACCCAACTTTTGTATCAACATGGACGGGACTGGAAGAGTTTATGCTGAATGAAATAAGTCAAGCAGAGAGAGTCAGTTATCATATGGTTTCACTTACATGTGGAGCATAAGGAAAAGCATGGAGGACATTGAGAGAAGGAAAGGAAGGGTTAATTGGAGGAAATTGGAGGGGGAGATAAACCAAGAGAGACTGTGGACTCTGAGCAACAAACAGGGTTTTTGAGGGGACGGGGATGAGGGGTTGGTTGAGCCTGGTGGTGAGTATTGAGGAGGGCATGTATTGCATGGAGCACTGGGTGTGGTGCATGAACAATGAATCTTGGAACACTGAAAAAAATTAAATTAAATTAAATTTAAAAAAAGAAATGATTAAAAAAAAGAAAAAGTACAAATGAAAATTATCATATAACTGTCTGGTATTTTTTAATGGTGAAATGCAATTTAAATCAGTGCTACTCAAAGTGTGGCCTGAAGAGCAGAAGCATCTGCATCACTTGGACAGCTTTAGAAATGCTAATTATCAGCTCCCAACCCAGACATACTGAATCAGAGTCTCTGAAGATGAGACACACAAATGTGTATTTTCACAGCTTTCCAGATGAGTATGAAGTACAGTGAAGTCAGCCAAGCAATATTTCAAATCACACTAAAGGGAAAGGTCTTGATCTATTAAAAAAATAATATTTATCCAAGAGCTGTGGCTCAGCTGGTCAAAAGCTACAGATTGTTGGCAGAGAAATCTGCGTATATATAACTATTATACAAGAGAAGAGAGAAGGTGGGGGCAATCTGGACAGTGTTTTCATAGAACAGTTTTACAGGGCTAACCACCAGGCTCAAAGCCCACTCACGGTTTGAAATGCTTGTCTCTATTCCCATCTTCCCATACAGGCGCTCCTGCAACACCCTGTGCCTTTCCTGAACTACTGTCCTGTTCCCCCAGATCAAAGAGAGAGCAGTTGTTCTCTCACTTCTCTGTCCTCCCTAAACAAGCATTTATTTCATAACTGTATCCCCCAGCAAGATCTCAAACAGTTGTACACAAGGTTCATATCTTAAATTTCTTTGATTCCCCACCATTAGGGGAAGTTTGCATTGATGCTGGATTCAAAACCTCATCTTATTTTTTAATTTTAATTTTAATTTTAATTTTAATTTTTCAGTGTTCCAAGATTCATTGTTCATGCACCACACCCAGTGCTCCATGCAATATGTGCCCTCCTCAATTTTAAATTTTGGTCTCCCATAAAAAGCTAACACAAAGTCTGGAGTCTTATTTCCTCCTCTGAAAAAATGGAGAGGGGATTGCACCCACCTCTTTGGGTAGATGGGCCCAAATGTGATGTTGAAGACAGAGTAAGGCTTAACAAATAAGAGCCAGTATCACTTGTAGGCTTCCAATAAATAACAGATCAAGATTCTCTGTGATGCAGTGAACTCCTTATTACTGGAGGAGTCATAGGTTGGCTGAACTATTCATGAGATATCATGAAGAAGTATCTTCATTCAGTTCAAAAAAGAAAAGGAAAGGTAATTAGCAAAGTAGGAAGCACCAAGCATCTGTCTCTCCACCCAGTCAACAATGGCACCAGCAGAGTCTGTCCGGTGTAAGTATTTTGGCACTCTGGAGGCTATTGAGAACTTGCAAATTCTAGGGGATGGCTTTGATAGTAAGTTGTGATTGACTGAAGTCAATTTCTTCTCTTAGCTTGGCAGGGGATACTCATCTTCCACTCCAGTCCTGTGGCAGGCAGCTCTGCACAATTCGATGAGTAAGTCTGTATGCAGCTTGTGGGTGTCAGTTGAGAAATAAGGATTCTATTCTCCAAATATATGGATTTATGTTTTGATCACAAATTGCTGCTTCTAATCACAAAGGTGCAAACCCAGAGGTGAACAGCCGTCATTTCACTTCTTCCCCATGGTTGCAAGTCCCTGTCTCTCTGGCTTAACAAATTTTCCAGGTGTTTAGAAAATCAGTGCCTTTTATCTCTCTCTTCATTTTTTCCTTTTTTTCCTTTCCAGAGCCAGACAGTAAAAACTAGGACATTCAAAAGCAACTGCACATGTAAGAGGAAATTACAAAGTCATTGACATACCCAGGTAAAGATGCAGATTCAGAAAAGAACTGAGATCTTAGATTTACATCCCAGGATGATCCATGGCATAAAGATAATCTACAAAATTCAGATAGAACAACAACAATAAAAACAGCAAGCCTTGAGAAATGAGGAGGATCTAACTTCCACATTATTAGATTAAAACGTCCAATTTTCAGCACAGGAACCACAACAACAACAAGGCATATAAAGAAATAGAAATTGTGTCCCATTCAAAGGGAGAAAATGGGTGACTAACATAACACAATAAAAGGGGGGGGGGATGTTAAGCAACAGAAATTATGCCTGAGAAAGAGACAATGACAGACATATTAGACAAAGATTCGAAACAGCTGTCCTAAAGATGTCCAAAGAACTGAGATTATGGATGAAGTCAAAACAATGTATGAATAAAGTGGAAACATCAAAAAAGTGATATAAAACCTAAAAAGAAACAAAAAAATTTCTACAGCTTAAATGTAGCTGTAGTGAAAATTTTGCTGGAGAGAATCAAGGCAGATTTGAATAGGTAGAAGACAGAATCAGCAAATTTTAAGATAGGACAATTGAAGTTGTTGAATCTGAGAAACAGAAAGAAAAACAATTTAAGAAATAGGAACAAAGACTAAGGGACCTGTGGGACCAACAAATGGACAAATATGCATTGTGGGAATTCTAGAAGAAAAGGAAGAAAAAAGAAAGAGGAAGAGAGATTATTTGAAAAAATAGTGGCTGAAAACCTCCCAAATTTCATGAGTGGCATGCATACAAACATCCAATAAGCTCAAATTCCAAGTACGATGAATTCAGAGACCTACACTTAGACATATTATAATCAAATTGTCAAAAGACAAAGACAGATCTTTAAAGTAGCATAAGAAAAGTGATTTTTTGCCATTGAATATTCACTTTTGAATGTTCACACACGAGGGATCCTCAAAAAGATTATTGACAGATTTCTTATCAGAAACTTTGGAAGCCAAAAGGCAGTAGGCTGTTATCTTTGAAGTTCTAAGAGAAGAAAAAAAAACCCTGTCAAGCAAGAATCCTATATTTAGCAGAACTGTCCAAAAGTGAAAAAGAAATTAAGACTTACCCAGATAAACAAAGCTTAAGGAATCCATTACCACCACTTCAGCCCTGCAAGAAATACACATGAGAGTCCTGCAAGTGGAAATGAAGGACATTAGACAGTATCTCCAAGCTATATGAGGAAATAAAGATCTGAGTTAAGGTAAATACTCTAGCAATTACAAGAACTAGTATGATTATAACAAAATTGTAAGTTCACTTTCAGTTTTCTACATGATTTAAAAAACTAATAAGTTTAAACAAAAGCAGTTATTCATCTAAAACTTAGATGAACATTTTTTTTTAAAGATTTTATTTATTTATTTATTTATCTGACAGAGAGATCACAAGTAGGCAGAGAGGCAGGCAGAGAGAGAAGAGGAAGCAGGCTTCCTGCCGAGCAGAGAGCCCGATGTGGGGCTCGATCCCAGGACCCCGAGATCATAACCTGAGCCGAAGGCAGAGGCTTTAACCCACTGAGCCACCCAGGCGCCCCTAGATGAACATTTTTAAATTTTATGTCTGATAAGGAAGTAATATCCAGGATATATAGAGAACACTTAAACTCACAACAAAAAAACAACAGTACAATACAAAACCATACAAAGATCTTGAATAAACATTTCTCCAAAGAAGACACACAAATGGACAATAAACATATGGAAAATGTCCAATATCAATATCACTAATCAAAACCACAATGATTTACAACCTCATAACCATTAGGACAGTTACAATTTGAAAGATAAATAAATAAAATGAAAAATGTTGGTGAGGATGTGGAAAAACTAGAACACTGTGCACTCTTGGTAGAAATGTTAATGGTAAGCCCCTGTGAAAAAAATTCTTTCCTCAAAAAAATAAAAATGAAAATTATCATATGATCCAACAATTCCTCTTCTAGGCTTATACTCAAAATAATTGAAAGTAGAATTTCTTTTTTTTTTTTTTAATTTTTTTTTAAAGATTTTATTTCTTTATTTATTTATTAGGAAAGAGAGAGTGAGAGAGAGCATGAGAAGGGAGAAGGTCAGAGTGAGAAGCAGACTCCCCGTGGAGCTGGGAGCCCGATGTGGGACTCGATCCCAGGACTCCGGGATCATGACCTGAGCCGATGGCAGTCGCTCAACCAACTGCGCCACCCAGGGGCCCCGAAAGTAGAATTTCTAAGTTATTTGTAAACTTATGTCAACAGCAGCATTATTTATAATACCTGAAATGTGTGAGCAACTTATATGTTCATCAACAAATAAACAGATAAACAAAATGTGACATATAAATCAATGGAATGTTATCCAGCCTTAAAAAGGAAGGGAATTCTGGCCTATGCTAAAACATAAATAAACCACGAGGACATTGGACTAAGAAAAATATGCCAGTGATGAAAAGGCAAATACTATATGTTTCCACTTACATAAGTACCTAGAGTAGTCAAAATCCTAAGTCAGAAAGTAGAATGGTGGTTTCCAGGGGCTAGAGAGACATGGAAGTTATTGTTTAATGGGCATACGGTTTCAGTTTTGCAAGACGAAAAGAGTTCAGGAGACGAAGGTGATGATGGTTGTACAACAATGTGAATGTACTTAATACTACTGAACTGTTACTTACAAATGGTTAAGATGGTAAATTTTATGTTATGTGTGTTTTACCATAATTTAAAAAAATAAATAAATTTTGAGAGTAGGGCAAGATGGCAGAGGAGTAGGGGATCCTATTTCAACTGGTCCCCTGAATTGAGCTAGATATCTACCAGATCACTCTGAACACCTATGAAATCAGCCTGAGATGTAAGAAGGTATACCCGGATCTCCACAAACAGAATCGCTGGTAGTTGGTTTAGAGGTATGAAGGAGGGAGCCATGATTCTGCAGGCAGATATTGGAAGACAAAGAGAAGGGGGAGGGAGCTTCCGGGATCCCATGCAGCTGGAGCTCAAAAGCCTCCCATGCTGGGGACCAGGCACAGACTTACAGACTGGTAGTGGCAGGGAAAGGACTTTAGGGCAGCCCCCCCCCCAAAACCTGGAGCTGCGGGGGCGTGGGTGTGAACTAGGGGCGGCTGGGGTTTTAGAAGCACAAAGGGCAGAGACAGCCCTGCATCTGGAAGTGAAAGCTACGAGTGCTGCTGTGGGGCACAACCAGGACTCTGTGGTTTTTAGCAGCACAGACAAAAATAGAGTCAGTGTGGCCTGGAGGGCTCTCTGGAGAACAGACGAGGATCTCTCTGTTCTGAGACAGAGGTTTGCTCCAAGAAGAGATATGGAAGAGATACGGAAAGCCACCAGGGAAAGCCACCAGAGAACAAAAGAACAAAAGCCCCCTGAAACAGGTTTTCACTGAGCCCATCCCCCCCCACAGGGGGCAGGGCAACTCTGCCTAAACAGTGTTGGCTGAGTAATAGTGTGGCAGGCCTCTCCCCCAGAAGACCGACTGAAATAACAAGAGGACAACAACCCTAAGGTCCCTATAAAACAGGTGCATCTTAATTGGGTTGTGGTCAATAATTTGGACTCTGTACATTCCCTCAACCACCCCTCAACAGAATGAGTAAGAGAAGGAACCCTCAACATGGGAAAAATTCAAAGACTGTAACCTTTACCACAGAACAAATGTATATGGATATAAGCAAGGTGTTAGAAATAGGCTTCAGGGTAACAATTATGCAGCCAATAGCTAAGATGGAGAAAACCGTTAACGGCAACATAGATTCTCTAAGGGTGGAACCGAGATGATATGGCAGAACTTAAATATGCTATCAATGAGATCCCATCTAATCTAGATACTCTAACAGCTAGGATAAATGAGTCAGAAAAATGAATTAGTGATCTAGAAGACAAACTGATAAAAAAAAGAAGGAACAGGAGGAAGCCTGGAACAAACAGCTTAGAATCCATGAAAACAGAATTAGAGAAATAAATGACTCCATGAAATATTCCAATGTCAGAATTACTGGGATCCCTGAGGAGTGGAGAGAGAGAGAGGACTAGAAAATATATATGAGCAAATCCTAGCTGAGAAATTCCCTAATCTGGGGACTGAAACAAGTATTAGTGTCCTAGAGGCAGAGAGAACACCCCCCAAGATCAAAGAGAGCAGATGGATGCCCAGGCCTGTAATAGTAAAACTCACAAATCTTAGAACCAAGGAAACCATCTTAAGGGCAGTTAGGGACAAGAGATTCCTTACATACAGAGGAAGAAACATCAGAATAATGTCAGACCTGTCCACAGAGACCTGGCAAGCCAGAAAGGGCTGGCAAGACATATTCAGAGTACTAAATGAGAAGAACATGCAGCCAAGAATACTTTATCTGGTAAGGCTGTCATTTAGAATGGATGGAGAGATAAAGAGCTTCCAAGACTGGCAAAAACTGAAAGAACATGTGACCACTAAGCCGCCTCTGCAAGAAATACTAAGGGGGGCTCTATAAAAGAAGAAAGACCCCGAGAGTGATATACAACAGAAATATACAGAGACAATCTATAGAAACAAGGATCTCAGAGGCAACATGATGGCAATAAAATCATATCTTTCAATAATCACTCTCAATGTGAATGGCCTAAATGCTCCCATAAAATGGCACAGGGTTACAGATTGGATTAAAAGACAGGACCCATCCATATGCTATCTACAAGAGACTCGTTTTGAACCAAAAGATAAATCTGGACTCAAAGTGAAGGCATGGAGAACCATCTTTCATACCAATGGACCGCAAAAGAAAGCTGGAGTATAAATTCTCATATCAGACAAATTAGATTTTAAGCTAAAGATTGTAGTCAAAGATACAGAAGGACACTATCTCATTCTTAAAGGGTCTATCCAACAAGAAGATCTAACTATTATAAATATCTATGTCCCCAACATGGAAGCAGCCAACTATATAAGCCAACTGTTAACCAAACTAAAGAGATGTATTGATAACAATACATTAAATGTAGTTGACCTTAACATGCCACTCTTGACAGAATAGAGAGCCCAGAAATGGAACCTCAACTCTATGGTCAACTAATCTTTGACAAAGCAGGAAAGAATAGTCAATGGAAAAAAGACAGTCTCTTCAACAAATGGTGTTGGGAAAACTGGATAGCCACATGCAA
>JAPYYJ010000918.1:0-14942 GCA_028533885.1 Nasua narica
AAACGAATGGGTTTCTGCTTCACTGTGAATTTCTCCAGGCTAGTCCAGCTCTCATAGTTTGTCTGAAATGTTGCCACAGTTTCTTCCCTGGCCAGCCTGCCCCCATTCCTCCTCCCCTCCATCTGCCCTACACATGCCAGTTCTGAGACCAGAGCTGTTCAGAGGCTTGGAGGACTCCCCAATAGCCATTGAATAAGAGTTACACAACTTTAAACATATCACTTAACCTCTCTGTGCCTCAGTTTCTTCATCTGTAAGTTATACAAAACTATAACTCACATAAGGCATGAGGTTGAAATGAGAATGAAAAGTTAGCATTTGTAAAACATTTTAAACATTGCCTGACACATCATAAGTACTCAACAAATGTCAGTCATTACTACTGTTTATGTTATTTTTTTGTTCTGTCTTATTTTGGTCATAACTGTCCACATTGCAGATAAAGCTGCACATTATGGCCCTACTCTCACCTGCCTTTCTAGACTCATTTCCTGCTGCGATTCAAACTGGATCGTCTCCATTCCCCCCAAATATGCCTATGAGTTCCCATTTCTGTACTTTTGCTCACTCTGTAATTTCCACTTGGATGCACGGTTCTTCTTCTCTATATTTGGTTAATAGGCAGATGGGTCATTTTTTAAAGGCATAACTCAAGTGTTACCTTCTCTTCTCTTCTCTTCTCTTCTCTTCTCTTCTCTTCTCTTCTCTTCTCTTCTCTTCTCTTCTCTTCTCTCCTCCTCTTCCTCTTCCTGCTACTATCCTGTATCAAATCTGTATCACTTCCAGCCAAGAACACTTGAATAATCAAACTACCCTCAGCTTCTGCCCACCAATATCGCCATCCTTGATGCTTCCAAAAAATTCTCTTCTCCTTATAAGAACATTCTCTGATTAGCTGTGATGTGCCAAGCACTGCCAGAACCTTCTACAATATTGCATTACTCGTTGCAAGCACCCACATAACACGGGTATTGTCATCCCTATTTTACAGACAAGGAACCTGATACCCATTGCCAAGGTCACTGAGCTACTGGTGGAGGGGCCAGGATTTCAAACCAGGTCGGCTTCCTCCAGCACCCATACTCATTCCACAAGAACTGTCTCTGAGCCATGTTTGTAAATTTTGCCAGTTTGGTTTGCCACCTATATAACGATTAACTTACTATTTTTATTTAAATCAAGTCAATTTTTAACCTTAAATATGTTCTTCTGAAAAATCTGAATGTTACTATTACCCATTAATAATCAATAACATTTGCCATAAATAGAAAGTAAGCCTGAGTAATAATACCATGAAGGTAACATTAGGTCTGGCCTGTGCCTCCAGCCTTGGGTCCCTTCATTCTTCCCCTGCCCTTTCCACTCTGACCACCACAGTTTCCTTTCTGTCCTTATTGCTTACCATGCCTCCTAAAGCCACAGGGTACTTGCACATGCTGTTCTCCTGCTTGGAATGTTCTTCTCTACCCTCATAGCTTATTTAAACTCTACCCTCATAGCTTATTTAAACTCTTTCTAGCCTTTCAAATACCAGCGTAAGATATTTCCTGGGAAAACCTTCCTGAGCAAACCAAATCCATCCCCTCTGAAGTCTCGGAGCACTGCAGGTCTCTCCCCAGCATTTCTCCCAGCCACACTTTTCCATCTGTTTATGGGATCCATTAACATCCATCTTTGTCTCTGGATTACGTAAACTCCACCAGGGCTGTGAACACTGTTGGTTCTGCTCACCACTGAATTTCTAGAATCCAGCATTGCTACTTAACGGTATTTGCTGAATGAATGAATGAATCAATCAATCAATCAATGATTCCTAGATTTTTTAAGTATCAAGTAGTGAAGTCTTGCAATTCTTTGTAGGTGTGAGTCTTCCCTTCCCTACTCTGCTTCTGTGTTTCTGATTTGACAGTGAGGCATAGGAGATACTGCAAGGTCTCTCCAGTGAGGCCACAACTGCTTTCTGGGATCACGGAAGCAGAGCATGGCGTGTTGCTCACAGATTTTTAGAGTCAGAGCTTTCTGAACCTTCTGAGTCCTCCAGATACTGCCATTGCCATATTCATTCTCTGCAGACCTGCTCCATGTCATACAGATGAGCTTATGACAGGCAGGGACTTCAATATGTGAAATAAACATGTAATTAATAAAGTTTAAAATGGACTTCCCTGAACCTTTAAATGCCACCCTTCCTAAAAACCCTTCTCTGCCAAGTCTGCATGATGTTCCTCTAAAACCTCTTCTGACTTGGTTTTCCCATTTCCACTGCCAATCTCTAACACATGCCCTCATCCTCTGGCACCTGGACCATTGTAACACATCCCTCCAGCCCCTGTCTTCTTTTTTTTTTTTTTAAGTTTTTTTTTTTTTTTTTGACAGTGAGAGAGAGAGAGCACAAACAGGGGGAGGGGCAGGCAGAAGAAGAGGGAGAAGCAAGCTCCCCAAAGAGCAGGGGAAGCCTGATATGGGACTTGATCCCAGGACTCCAGGATCATGATCCAAGCCAAAGGCAGTGGCTTAATCAAATGGGCCACCCAGGCACTCCCAGCCCCTGTCTTCTTTTTTTTATATATTTTTATTTATTTATTTATTTATTTGACAGAGCGAGAGAGATCACAAGTAGGCAGAGAGGCAGGCAGAGAGAGAGGGCGAAGCAGGCTCCCCGCTGAGCAGAGAGCCCGACGTGGGGCTCAATCCCAGGACCCTGAGATCATGACCCGAGCCGAAGGCAGAGGCCCCAACCCACTGAGCCACCCAGGCGCCCCCCTGTCTTCTTTAACTGATTCTCTAGACAGTCGAAAATTCATGTACCAGCAGGCTACCTCTCAGCAGAAAAGCCTAAATCTCCCGTTCCCTCCAAAATCTCAAAACTTCCCCGGCAAACAGTGAAGCCCCTCTTCAGCATGGCCCCAACCTTGCATTCAGCCTCTCTGTTCCACAAGCAAGGACGCTGCTCTGTGGTCACCCTGTGACTGAGCCCAGACCTGTAGCCTCCCTAAAGCACACACCACCTGCACCGCAGTGCCCGCACTGGGGACCAGGCACAAGGGGGCTATGCGTGAGGTTCAGAGAAACAGGCAGCACTGGCTGCTCAGGGCACCTAAGTGTTGGGGGCAGGCATCCTTTTCAGCACAACTCTGGATGTGAATGAAAGGATCTCTTTCTGCTTTCTTTGTGGGGGGATAAAATGACCAATTTACCTTGAAAGAATAGAACAATTTACTTCGTAT
This sequence comes from Nasua narica, assembly GCA_028533885.1. Classification (NCBI taxonomy): domain Eukaryota; kingdom Metazoa; phylum Chordata; class Mammalia; order Carnivora; family Procyonidae; genus Nasua; species Nasua narica. The sequence continues at coordinate 3,228 of JAPYYJ010000918.1, forward strand.
GGAGAAACCATGGAGCACTGCGCTCAGAAGACCGAAGAAAAAGGGGCTCACTTCCAGAGGCAAAGTGGTTTTTAAAACATCTTTCCAGGAAGGGAAGTTAATGGGTGAGAAGTGCAACAAAAGACCCAGAACCACTGCAGGCAAGTCTGGCATGGTGATCTCAGTCATTAATGGGAGTTAGGCCTCATAGCTACCCCACACTCTCAGTGCAGGAGCACAAAGAGGTCACTGCCCTCTCCACGTCTGTACCATGCAGATTGCAAACTGAATGGCATTGGAAAGGCAGGAGGACAAGGAGCGATGTGTGAGAGCGTGCTCTCACTGTAACCAGGCTTCTGAGGCCAGGAGAGATTTGGGGGCTTTTCGAGTTTCTAGTAGGTGGTGGTGTCTACCAGGGAGGAGTTCCCAATTGGGCCAGGTCAGACCCAGAATTTGGTCCTAAGTTTTGATGCATCAGAAACATTTCATCTACTTAATAGAACAATTGTGACTGCTATCCTGGGCAGCATCGGGATTCCGGGGAAGCCAAATTAGTAGCCAGAAGTTTATTCACTGGAGGTGGAAGTGAAGCAAAGGGGATGAGACGGTTGCAGACACATTTTTTGTTGTGCTTTATACCCAGAACTTACACAGAGCCTGAAATTTTTGATGCAGTAGAGAATTGGTGTGCCTAAAACCCAGAGTAAGATACGCCAGAATGCGACACAGTGCCTCACTCCCTGGGCTGCAGCTGAATAAACCCTGATGTTGGTTTTCTCCAGTCTTCCTTTGTCTACTCCTCAGCGGACTTCCACCCTTCTGCCTGCGTCTGTCATTACCGTGTCACTGTTTCCAAGGTTACAGTTTATTTGATGTGGCTCCTTATCTTCCTCAATAGGAAAAACCCTAATCTCCAATCAACCATGTGTTTATACGCCTTCTCTAGAGTTGGGCTTCCCATCTATTAGGGAAATTCTTATTACCCAGAGGTGTCACTCTCTGACCTGTAGGACAAATGCAAAGGGTGCAGCTGTCTCCCCTCACACCTTAATTACATTTCCAAGAAGCAGTTCAGAAACACAGACCTGGAAAATGGCTTCACGTCAGCTCTAGTATGAATCAGAGCTCTGTCAGCTGAGAACTGAAAACCAAGGCAGCCAGTGCTTCCCAGGCCCAGACCTATGGGGATGTCCTTAGGGATCAGTCTTGAGTCTCTATTTCTGCACTGTCATCCGTGATCTTGGGAAAGGGCAGCAGGCCATCAACTTATGGCAGATTTTTGGAGTCAAGTGCCAGTGTGGCCATCCTAAGGCAAAGAATGAGGCTAGCAACAAGGCAATCAATGGGAAAATTCTAATTCAAAAAACATGAGGGACATGGAATGACCCCACTTGGCCTCAGACTTTCCAATGAGTGTGATGGATCTGACACAGAGTGCAAAGTGAGACAGCATTGACTCCTATCTATGGGAATGAATAGAAGACAAAAGTAGGGATGAAGGTCAACACCAGGCCTATTTAGAGCTGGGAGGGAGAGTCAAAAAGCTGAGTACTACAGAGGAAATGGTAGCCCTGCCGCCTGCTCCGTTGAGACCACACCTGGACAAGCTCAGGATGCAGAATTCCTGGAACTTTAATGTGTATAAAGGGTATTTCCCACAGAGTAAGAGGAAATGAGCTTTACTTCCAACGAAGTGCACAGATCGTCCTGGCCCTCTAGGCACCACTTTTCTTAATGGTTTAATGGGCCCTGGGTAAACAGTAGGTGAGCCCCTGATTTAAATGGAAAAGTCCGAGTTTGTAGAATACAACCCCGAAGAGCTAATAAAGCAGGGTGGGGAGATGCTTTAAAGCTGCTACTCCTATATGAAGCTAAAGGGACATAAAAGAACCCTATGGACTGTTCTAGTGGAATAAGCTTAAAGAACAGTTTCATTTACTAAGGGAAGGAGATTTCTATGAAAGTAGGGAATCAACAGAAATATTGCATGAAAGTGCAACAGCCAAGCTTTACATGGTTCCCTGAAATGTGTCATGCTACATAATAAAGAGGGCTGATGGCTCAGGAAAGAGATGGGGGCAGGAGACGAAAGCCAGGAAGGAGGACCCTGGCCCAGGATCAGGAGCTGCCACGTAACACCTACCAGTAACTGTAATCTCAGGGGAGCCCATTCCAGAATGGGTTTCCTTGGTTTCCACATCTGTGAATTTGCTGTATTAATAAGGGCAACCGACACTTATTGAGAGCTTCCTCCAAATGCTGGATACATGCTCCAAGCACCTCATGCAGGTTATCTCATTTAATTGTCACAGTGATCTGATGAGGCAGGAGAAGAACATTTCTGACTTCTCTGGAAAAAATTAGGAACTCTGACAATGTTGGGTACTAGTCCAACATGGCAGAAAAAGTCAGAGCTGAGTAGAAGCCATGCTATTTTAGATGAGACCACTAGCCCCAAATGTTTATTTTGTTTATGGTACCTGAATGGTTCTTGCAGCAAGTGGGCTTGCGGCCCCTGGATTCAATGATCTTAATGATCCCACCTCTACCCCTGAGAGTTGTTGTTCTTTGTTCCGTGTCAGCCTGCCCAGAGTGGTCAAGCCATTCCTCGAAAGTCAGGCCTCAGATAGTGGGTGTTGGGCATTCCCCCCCACCGCCACTTTCAAGGACTCATAGGAAGCAGGAGTGCTGGGGATTGAGAGCAGGTGCCACAGTGCCCCGTGAAATGGAGTTTCAACAGACACTGGGCTGTCTGCAGCTTGCCTTCACCTAAGCCAGGAGCTAGATCTCATTTAAATGGGGAAAGGAAGTGGTGGAAGAATGAATAAGAACATTCTGAAACCCCCAGGGACTGGCCAGGATGAACAATGACCTTCCCATCCTAGAGGCAAGGCGAGGTGTGACCCTATGGTAAGTTACTCAACCTCTCTGTGCCTTCGTTTCCTTGCCTACAAGTTCATAATGGTCCCTACCTCACAGGGAGGCTATAAGAAGCAGAGGAACCCCTATGGGTTGCTAAATACTCTGAAGTTTCTGGTCTCAGTCCTTTGGCCATCAGGAGATACCTGGAGGTTCATAAAGAATGATCTCTAATAAAAAAAATATATAAATATAAATAAAATAAACTTAAAAACTCTTTCTGCTTAAGCTAGTTTGTATTGGGTTCCACCCACCAGGAAGTTAGAAACTACTTAGAGATGAAATTACACATTACAAATCCTTCAAGTCTGTGTGCTTTTTCCATTGCTCTTTTCCTTTTTTTTTTTTTAAGATTTTATTTATTTATTTGACAGAGAGGAGAGATCACAAGTAGGCAGAGAGGCAGGCAGAGAGAGAGGGGGAAGCAGGCTCTCGGCTGAGCAGAGAGCCCAATGTGGGGCTCGATCCCAGGACACTGAGATCATGACCTGAGCCGAAGGCAGAGGCTTTAACCCACTGAGCCACCCAGGCGCCCCTCATTGCTCTCTTCCTAAATGGGCCTCTGGTATAGATAACAAGCAGTTTATTCATTTGTTTCCAGAAGAATGGGGCAAAGTCAGGCCCTGCTCATCACATTTCTAATTCTTTTTAGTCCAATTCCTTTGGGAAGGTTTCTACAGCGGTCATCCTTCCCCCAAACTCTCTTTCTTTCTTCTGTGCTCCCCCTCAACTCCTGGGCCATAGGAGGAATCCTGGAGCAGTCTTGCTTTATGACCAGTGGGTCCTTTTCACTAGCAGCTGTCCCAAACCACATTTCTCCCGTTGGGTTTACTCATTCTTCAACTGAGGCTCCTGTACAGGGGCAGGTACTCTATTCAGAAACTGCCTGTTCAAAGTTGCCCCATACCTGCTTCTTCCTCACTCTTCAATGCTGCCTTCAATCATATGTGCTCCCCCTGGATTCTCATAATTGCTATTTTAGTTTAAATAGGAAAGAGTTGGGGTACATGGGAGGCTCAGTTGGTTGATTTGGGCTCAGGTCATGTCAGGATTGTGAGATCGAGCTCCACGTTGGGCATGGAGCCTGCTTAACATTCTCTCTCCCTCTCCCTCTACCCCTTCCATCCTCCCACAAAAATAAAATAAAATAAAATAATTAAATAAAATAAAATAATAAAATAAGTAGGAAAGAATTAGTTTTACAGCTTTCGACCCAAGAACCCTAGCTTCAATGTAGTACCTTACTGGTGAGGGCAAGAGAGAAGATGGTGAAAGGGAATTCGTTATACTGAATTGTCAAGAAAGGCCTTTCTGAGGAGGTGAAATTTCTGCTGAGCCTTCAATAAAGTATGTAACAAGGCAGGCAAAGGATTGGGAAGAAGCATTCTAGAAAGGCAACAAGGAATGCAAACAGACCTTGGGTCGGGGGGAACCATCATCAAGGAGCAGCAAAGAGGCCAATGTGACTAAAGCCAAGTAATTGAGCAAGAGAGTAGAAGGAGATGAGAGCTTAGAGAGCTAAGCAGAATTTGGAACCTGAAGCATCCCTAGGCTGCAGTGAGGAGTTTGGGTTTTATGATGTGGCAAGAGCCACTGGAGGGCTTGAACAGAGTGACATATTCTGATTAAAAACAAACAAACAAACAAACAAAAAAACCATCTTTCTGGCTGGCTGTCTTGAGAACTTCCTGTGCTGACGACAAGTGTAGCAAGTATAGTAAGACCAGTCAGGAAACTTTTTCAGGCATCCAGGAAGATGTGACCATGACTTGGGTACAAGTCAAAGTAGTGGAGATGGAGAAGAGTGAACAGATTTGCGATATGGTTTTAAAGAAAAGTTTTCTTAAAAAACTCGTTGATGGGGGCACCTAGGTGGCTCAGTCAGTTAGGCATCCAACTCTTGGTTTTGTCTCAGGTCATGATCTCAGGGTCGTGAGATCAAGCCCCACTTTGAGCCCCCACACTGGACACAGCCCCTGCTTAAGATTTTCCCTCTCCTTCTCCCTTTGCTCCTCCTCCCCCGTGCGTGTGTCCTCTCACCCTCTCTCTCTTTTTTTAAAAGATTTTATTTATTTATTTGACAGGGAGAAAGAGATCACAAGCAGGCAGAGAGGCAGGCAGAGGGAGGGAGGATGCAGGTTCCCCGTTGAGCAGAGAGCCTGATTCGGGGCTCCATCCTAGGACCTTGAGATCATGACCTGAGCTGAAGGCAGAGGCTTAACCCACTGAGCCACACAAGCGCCCCTCTCCCTCTCTCTTAAAAAAATGAAAAACACTTGTTGATGTAGGGTGTGAGGGAAAGACAAGCATCAAGGTTTACTCTTAGATCTTGGACTGAACCAACTCCACAGTTGACATTTGCTCGTATGGTGAAAACCATGGAAGAGACTTGTCATTGTATTAGTCATCTAGTGCTACATAACAAATGACCATAAAATTTAGTGGCTTAAAATAACAATCATTATCTCACGTTTCTGTGGATCAAGAATTCAGGAGTGGCCAGCTGGGTACTTCTGACTCATGTTCTCTCACGAGGCTACACTCAAGCTGCTGGCTGGGGCCACATCACCTGAGGTCTTGGTTGCGGCCGGTGGATGTGCTTTGCAGGTGGTTCACTCACTGGCCAGTGCTGGCCATTTGTAGGAAACTTCCATTACTTACTACCCCTGGACCCTTCCACAATCTACTTGAGTGTACTTACAATAGGCCAACTGCACTACTCCAGGCAAGTGATGTTTGTTATAGACCAGCCCCATTCAGGGAGAGAGGGGCATGATCCCAGGAAGCAAGAATCACTAGGGGCTATCTTGATGGTTGGTTCCCACACTCTCCACTCAGATGTCAGAACAAGGTGTAGACAGAGCCAGTCAGGGTGTCAGAAGAGCCTGGCTGGAAAAAGAGACCTGAAGAATGGGCAGGGCTAGAGCAGAATGGTTAGATTTTAGAGATACAAATGAGTCACTGGGAGAGATTCCAGATGTGTGGCATGGACTTCAGTGGGGCCAAATGTTCCCCCATTGAAGGGGGAGCTGGGCTGGAGAGACATAAAGCCCTATTTGCCAAAAAAACCTCATGGATTCCTGTTTGGGGCTCAGAACATATGGAGGAACCCATAAGAGTTAATGAATCATGATATGGGGAGGTAACCATATCTGTTGAAGGAAGAGGGAACCTGGAGCTGAAAAGTAAAAGACATTAACCAAGGCATCTAGTCAGTGTTAAGAGGCAAGCATCTCCCCCCAACACACACACACCCGTCCTCTTGTTTCACAGCAATCACCATGACCTTATAGGACTAGCTAAAGGCACAGGCTTGCCTAGGACCCATGTTCCTAGTTTATGCCTTCTGCCACAGGTGACAGGATCTCTCCCAGTGCCTGAAACTTCTCAAAGACTCCCCAAGGAATGTGGCCTGAGTACTGAGGAACCTATTAATCTCCCCAAGAAACTCTGAGACCCAAGAATTTGCTCCTAAGCAGGCTGCACAGGAAGGAGAAAGCTATCCACCCCTGTGAGCTGAAGGTCTGTCAAACTGTGAAAACTATCAAACTCGCTCTGGGCACTGACACTTCTGTGAACGCTAACTGATCAGATTTACTGATTCTTACTTTAAAAATGCAAAGACCAGGCTCTGTAAAGACCCAGGTCTGCTTGAGAGAGCAAGTGCTCTCTTGTGCCAGGCCTGTCCTTATGGAAGGGTTCTCTTAACAAAGGACCATGTCTTATGCCCATCTAACTTCACAGCAAGACATTTCCCCTTGTGTCCCTATCTTTAGCCCCCATCCACAGAAGCACAGATCTCAACTTTGCTATCCCATGAGGGATTTGGGCACAAATTCTGCAGCTGAGCTTCAGGATTAAGCCTGAAGACAACAGTCACACTGCCCTGCCTGCAGGACCAGGTATATAATTTGCAGTGCCCAGTGCAAATGGAACTGTGAGATTCCTTGTTCATAAATTATTAAGAATTTCAAAACGGTGATAGCAGAGCATTAAACCAAGTGCAAGGCCTTTCTAAGCGCAAGGCTCTGTGTGGCTGTACAAGACTGCACACACATCAAACCAGTCCTTCTTACCTGTTACTTCCCCTGAATGCACAGCTTTGATGCCTGCCATTGACATCCATCCAACCAGTCTTCGTATGTGCCCCCTCCAGCCCTGGGCTGAGCCACACAGGACCATGAAGAAGAAATACTCTTCCTTCCCCTATTTATTATACATCCCTTACTCTCTGAGCCACAGCAATTTCATCTTCTCACCTCCCTGACCAGGTACATATCCTGTGATCTCCATCGTCAAATTTTCTGGACTATCCCATTCCTCCTCCTTACAATGTTCTTCCTGTCTTGGGCAGCAATGGCAGCCCTGTAGCCCACAGCTGTCCTCTTGAATCACCTTCCAGTTTCTTCCTGTCTCAGGTGGTCCCACACATGCCTCTCACCTCTGTCCAGGTCCACTCCATTTCCCCACCATTGCTCTCAACACCCTCTCCACATTTCTCCATTGTTATCAAGCCTCTGACCAGCAAAACAGTTCTGCCTACCGTTTGGGAATGTTTCATCCTTTCCAATAATGCTGTTCAGAGTTTTTTAGGACAGCTATGTTTTAAAGATATTTTATAAGTGACAAAAGATATCTAAAAGTGTACTTCCTTTACAATAAATTATTTTATAAATAAGAAAATAGGAATTTGGGTGGGTTAGGGTAACTTGTCCAAGGTCACACAACTAGTTAGTGGCAAAGCTGAGGCAGGATTTCAGCACCTGCTGACTCCAAATACAATTTCTAAACTAATTAGGAATTAGTGGGGTCATAAAAGAAAGAGAAAGAAAGAAAGAAAGAAAGAAAGAAAGAAAGAAAGAAAGAAAGAAAGAAAGAAAGAAGACAATATAGTGGTTTTTGAAAAAATGGCTGCATGTTCTTTGGTACTCTTGAGAGGTGGGCGTCTGTGTCCCTTCCTTGGAGTCTGGGCAGGCTTTTCACTGCTTTGATCAATAGAATGGGGTAGAAGTGATACTAGATCAAAAAAGGTCTGCCTGGTTCTCCTGGGATGCTCACTCTGGGGAAAGCCAGCCCCCATAGAAGAGCACTAAATATCTTGAGACTGCCATGCTATAGGGGCCATATGTGGAGTGAGGCTTCAACCAACAGCCCTAGCTGAGCTCCCAGATGACAGCCAGCATCAACTTCCAGACATGCGATGAGCAACATGGAACATCCAGCCATTGGGACCCTTAGAAGATTTTAGCACCAGCTGTCAAGTGACCCCCACCAGTAAGTTTTCCCAGCTGGTGCCTGAGACATCATGGAATGGACATACTTTACACCACATCCTCATTGTTGCCTTGCCTGAATTCCAGAGCCACACAACCTGTGAATATAATAAAATGGTTGTTGGAAGACCATCAGTTTGGGGGTGACTTGTTATACAGCAGGAACTGGAACAGACATGGGCAAGCCATGTGTCTGCCCACTAACGTTTAAGTCGTAAATTTCACATGACCTCCTCTAACAGCTTTCCAGAATTCCCTTAGTAGGCAACAAAAAGGTGGCTCTTGTGGAGGATGTGCTTAGGTAGAGCAGGGCTTCCCCTTTCCTCATTGACACTCCTCACTCCAGCCGGGTCGGCTTTCTGGAAAGAAGCGGACAAACTAGTTTTTCAAGTCCAGTGTCGTATGAACCTCTCTGAACCTCAGTTCTTCCTCTATAAAATGAGAGATGGGGTGATTCTCATTTGGTGGATCTGGCGGGGGGTCCAGCAAAGCAAGGGCATAAACTAGCTCTAAGAACTCTTCAGCACACTCCAGGGATAATCATAGAGGCCATCTACCATCTGTTTCCCGCCCCGCCCACTCCACAGACCCCTGGCCTTGATGCCTGGGAGATACAGCCTGACTCAGTGGAAACAACATTCCTAGCCCAAGCCATTAGCTCGAGAGCTTCACGCAGCTGCCATCCATCCCCTCTAGTTTGCACCTTTCCAATAAAAGCACTGCCTCTTTTGATTACAGGAGAAATCACTCTAATTGACTTCCAGGCATTAAAGTTTTACTGAGATGATCTCAGAAGCTCCGTGGGGACAAGAGAAGTGCCGAGCAGTGCTGCCCTTGGGGCCCTGGTGCTAGGGAAGGGTTTCTAAAACTGTTTGCTCTAAATTTTGGCAGGGCACCTTCTGGGGAATATAAAGAGCAGCTCAAAACAAGAGAAGCGCTCCATTTCCCTCTCACCCCAGGCCCTGAATGAGAGGGGTAGCTGGGTCCCAGGCTCCCTGTTGCAGCTCACTGATCTGCGACAGGGGGGCAGAATAAGACAGAGACATGGAGGCCCTGGCACCTACATTCCTGCTCTAACTCTGTTCATGCGGTGCCTCAACAGAGACACAAAGAAGTAAGAGGTGTGCTGCCTGGTTTTCAACACGTCCGCGGTACATGCGCACACGGACGGACTGTGAGACGCTATGAGGCAATATAATGGGGTGCCAAATTAGGGGGCGTGATTAGCCCTAAAAGAGGTAGACTGAAGAGGGCAGAGGGGCAGGGATTAGGGATAATTGAAGAGGGTTTCCTAGCAGAGAGGAAATAAGTGCTAGGCTTTTGAGAATAATAGTGATAGTAAACACTTATATACCACTTGCTCTGTGCTAAATCCTGCCCCAAGCCCTTTACGCACTTTAATATATTTTTTCCTCATAACAACCCTTTGAGATAGATTCTGTTTTTAACCCCCTTTTACGGATGAGAAAATCATAACGTGAAAAAGTTGAGTAGCAGCTAGAATCAGAGCTAGAGAGTGGTAGCGCAGCTGTGGAACCAGGAAGTCTGACTCAGGATCTGTGTTCTTTACCACCACGCTGTGCTGCCTTTCAGGGTACCAAGGCAAGCAGGTGAGGGGACAAGGAAAGGAGGAGAGTCTACAGGTCCAAAGGCACAGAGGTGGGACTGTGTTCTTCCTTCAATGGCCAATCGCGCCTTTCCTCTGACTCCTGGGGAGAAAAGGAATGATGTATTTGGCTTTATATGCTTAGCAAATTTCTGGAGTGACACACACAGAAACTTAGTATTGGTGATTACCTTTTATAAATGGGAATTAAAAAAATGAAAAAGAAAAAAATGACAAAAAGAAATGGAAGGGAGTGGAGGGAAGGGAAAGAGCTCTTACTTTTGATTTTATACTCTTCAAAGAACAGCAAATTTTGCCTTGAATCGCTTTTACAATTCAATATTGTTTGGTTAAATAATGAGCCAAGGAAAGACCCTCCTCCCCCTGTCCCCCCCCCCATTCCCTTCAGGGATACAGCTCTCAAGAGGGTGAAGCACACTAAGCCAGGGTCAGTGCTTGGGCTACAGGAGTAACACAGGAAAGATGAGCCTCTGCATCCTGTCCTCTGCCCAGAGTGAGCTGGGGACCCACCATCCTGCCAGTCGGAAGGCCCATCCTTCAGTCCCAGGACGCCAGGCTCACCCCACCCTCTCCTCTCTCAGAGCCCCCCACCTTTCCACTCACTACCATGTGTTTGCAAAGGTCACAAAGAAAGCCCCAGACCCGTGTCTGGCAATTTTTTTTTTTTTAAGATTTTATTTATTTATTTGAGAGACAGAGAAAGTGAGAGAGAGCATGAGAGAGGAGAGAAAGTTAGAGGAAGAAGCAGACTCCCCGTGGAGCTGGGAGCCCGATGTGGGACTCAATCCCGGAACTCAAGGATCATGACCTGAGCCTAAGGCAGTTGCCCAACCAACTGAGCCACCCAGGTCCCCCGGCAATTTTTTAAATCAGTCAAGAACTTATAAAAATTGAGAAATTCCACATAAATAGCTGGATTTCTTTCTTCTTTTGACCAAACCAAAAGAAGCCTTCTTCTCCCTCTCCCACTCCCCCTGCTTGTGTTCCTTCTCTCGTGTCTCTCTCTGTGTCAAATAAATAAATAAAATCTTTCTTAAAAAAAAGAAGAGAATGCTATGTGCTTTTATGCTTCAAAACATTAATAGACAATATCATGCTCTCTCCTAGGCTCATAGTTCTACTAAATTTAATTGCTGACTTTTGTTATCTGTCTTTACAGACAACTGCATCCCTTTGGCTGATCTATCTTTTTCCCATAGACAGTCAACTTCCCATTACCTCTCTCTCCTGCTCATGCATATTATATAAATGACTCGTGTATCAACAAAAAGAGGAATCCCCTGACCTTCGACTTCACTCATTTTAAATAGTAAAAATGCCCTTACAGTTACTACATTTTGTTAATATTCTTTCACACCTTTGATCTCACTTAACTCTTAGAGCAACCCCACCAGAGTTGCAGAGTCACCAGTTTAGAGATTAGGAAACCAAAGCACAGACAGGTTAAGTGCCTTGCCAAACATCACACTGTCCAGACGGGACCTGACTCTAATCCAGTGCTTTTTCTTGATTTTCAATGACAAGTATAGTTGGTTGATTCCCAAGAAAAGTGGTTAATGCTGCACTTGGCCCAGTCAGCCCCAGAGAATGAGTTGCACTGAGAAGATAAAAGGAAAATTTGATTCTCCCAACTCATTTTTCTGTCACAGGTCAGCTGTGACTGGTTGTTTGGGGTGACGGTGACTCCCAGGTGTTTGGGGATCCACCTGGACTTCTCTGGGGTGCCCATGAGAGTAGAAGGAACCTTTCTAAAGGGCCTTGAGAGGGGCAACAGATCCCAGATCTGGGGCACTCCTGGGAGTCTTACTCATTGAAGAATCTAGGATCAAGTTCACGTGAATCAGCAAAAAGAGAGCCCTACCAAAAATGGCTCTCCAGTGCCACTGAGAGGCACGGAACCAAACCATGCCTTGTCTT
>JAPYYJ010000919.1:0-14941 GCA_028533885.1 Nasua narica
GCTGCTGCCGAACATCCTCCAAGGCACAAGGTAGCCCCCACACACTCCCCTGGGAATTATCCTTCCCAAGTGTCCTAGTGCTGCTCTTAAGACACCCTAGTCCAAGGGAGGAGGAGTGGCTGCTCACACAGGGCTTCTCAGATCCTGGGAATGTACAAGGGTGGTCATTTTACATATATACCCTATAAATTCTACACAAATGTTTTATACACTCCACAAATAAGCAAAGAGTGTGCAGCTGGGTGTTTGGGGATCGGCAGGGAGGCCCATGAGACAAGGTCATCCTTGGCCTCCATCCACAAAGGGAGCCCGGCGACCAGTGCAGTGGTTGGGGCAGGCTCACAAGGCATTTCAGAGACCTGGGCAGCCCAACACGTGCCATCAACCCCCCGTCTTCCCCTCCCCCCCATGACACTGGAACATGGAGGAGCTCCCGCTGCCAAAGATGAGTGCCCTGTGCAGTGAGGTGAGTCCCCTGGGCTCTGTTCCATTGTGGGTTCTGATGGGGCCCTGGGGTGGGGGGCAGATGGAGAGATGGCCTGCCTCCCCTCCTCTCTGCTCAGCAAGGCCTGGGGTCCGGGGCTTTGCTGTGGCATTTTGGAAGGTGGCAGAATATCGACCCTTTTGGTCCTTGGGGTTTACAAGTGGGGGAAGCACCACAGAAGCTGTGAGCTTTTATACCGCAAGATGAGTAAGGAAGGGCAGCAGCAAGGTGGCCTAGGAGTCAGACCAAGGAGGGAGCCATGGGTCCGAAGCCGGGCTTCCCAGCTGTAATTGGTAGGGCTCTTGACGGGTTACCTGGTTTTTTAGAAGCTCTGTTTCATCTTGTGTACAAAACGGAAGTGGCAGTGTCTCCGCCACCGTGCTGTCCTGAGAAGATGGAGTCAGGAGGGAACGGAGCCCATGCTAAGAGCGTGCAGTAGCTTTGGCCGAGGGGTGGTCCCCACGGCAGCTCCGCCCACCAGGCCACGCTCAGCCCTGCAGGGCACCGCAGGGGGTGGGGGGGGGTTGCTGGGGGCCCTCTGTGTAACCTGCATGTGGCAGGCCTCTTGTGTCATCCCCTCTGTCTCTGTGTCTGCTACCGTCCCTTGAAATTGACTAATTTGAAAAAGTCTTAACCCCTCCAGGGAACCAAGCAAAGGAATCTGTCCAGGCCTGGGCCAAGGCTTTGGAAGAGGAAAGTATCCCCCCTCCCCGTGGCCAGCTCCCCTAGGAGAGGGCGCAAAAGCTCGCGCATTCATAGGAAATGAGGGGCCCCTTAGCCCCACCTGCACCCCAGATTCTCTTGCCAGGGTCAGAGCCTCTGTTTTGTTTCACCAAAAAGATTGTGTGCTCTGTCCTTTGGGATCCCCTCAAGCAAGAGGTGGCACATTCGAATTAGAATTTGAAGGCAGTTTGACCCACGGCCGGCTCAGAAAGGGTGGCAGGATGGTAAGGTTACCAGAACCCAGAAGGGAGAGCCTTCCAGACAGGGATGAGGGGGCTATGTCCTTCAGTCCCGGGGCAGGGGCGGCCTGCAACTCCCTGTCCTCCGCCCTCGGATCTCCTGCTGGTGCCTGCGGCTGGCGGATCTGACAGGAAGACCACCGGCAGGGCGCCATCCACACAGTCCGCTCCAGTCAGCCTCCTGGACACCGAGCAGGATGGAGGGTGGGGGAACAAGCACAGATAGAGACCCAGCACAGGGGGCTGTGAAGGGGGACAATCTGAAGGGTGCTCCACATGGAGGCTCTCTCCGGTGATGGGTCCCTGCCTCACATCTGAGGGTCAGGCTTGTCACGACTCTCTGCCTCATGGCTGAGTGAGATCCCTGAAGCCAGCGTTAGTGAGGTATAATGCCACTCAGTAAAATACATCCATGTTAAGTTTATGTGATGAGTCTTGACAATGTATATATCCATGTAACCATTGCCACAATCAAAGTAGAGAGCATTCTCATCTCTCTGAAGGACTCCGGGCCCCTTCCTAGTCCAGACTCCCTTCCACCTCTGGCTTCATCTGTTCTCCATCATTATATATTCCACTTGGCTTTCCAGAAAATCTGGAAAAATACGGGAGGTATAAAATACAGATAAAATAAAATAAAATACAGATAAAATAAAAATACAGTAGGCACTCTTGTGCCTACTTTCTTTCTCGCTGCACAATTTTATCCATGCTCCTGTGCACACTAGGTGTTTGCTGATTTCACTGCTGAGTTAGTATCCCATTGCACTAATGTCACTATGTATTCGTTCCTTCACTTGCTGATGGGTATTGAAGTTGTTTTTAGGCTTTTGCTCTTATGAATAAATCTTCTATGAGGATTTGCATACAAGCCTTTGTGGAGATACCTGTTTTCCTTTGTCTCAGGTAAACAGCTGTGGGTGGCATGGCCGGATCATTGTGCAGGTCTTGTTTCCCTTTAGAAGGACCTGGAAAAACCGTTTTCTAAAATGCCTCTGTGTTTTTGCAGCCCACCGGCCAAGCAGCTGCACTCTGCTTACTCTGCATCCTCACCAACACTTGGTATTGTCAGTCTTTTTAACTTCAGCTATCCTACTGAGGGCGTAGTGATATCTTGCTGCGGTTTAGTTTGAATTTCTCTATGACAAATGACACTCAGCATTTTTTCATGTGTCATGTGCCTGCTGGCCATTCGGGTGTCTTCTTCTGTGAAGTAGCCATTCAAATCTTTTGCCCCTTTTTAGTTGTTAGTATCCTTATTATTGAATTATTGAATATAGTATCTGCCAGTCTATAGTATTGCCTTTCTGCTTCCTTATTATTACGTTCAGTTAGCTAACATATAGTACATCATTAGTTTTTGATGTAGCTTTCAACGATTCATTAGTTGCCTCTAACGCCCAGTTGGCCTTTCTGCTTCTTAACAATGCATTTGGGAGATCAGAAGTTTTTGATTTCTCATTAAGGTCCTCTTAAACTCAACCACTCTGCTTCTCCCCTCAGCTTAAAACAGACACAAGGCGCTGCACTGGGGGCCCCTGGCTGGGGCCCCCCTGCCTGAGTCCTCCCTGGGTGCCAGGTCTCAGGCCTCGACACTCTTCACGGGCATCTCCTGAGTACTCACAATGACCTGCACGTGGAGTCATTCTCCCCATTGTGCAAGTGGGAGTCAGGTAGGACCAGGTGTCTCCATCAGGAGAGGGAAAGCATCTTCTTGCCAGAGCCCATGAATGAAAAGTTCATTTCACAGAATCACTGTTAACCAGGAATTATATAAATGGAAAGGCAAAAGGGAGCCCTGAGATACCACAGAGGTAGTGACAGCAGGAATATGTAGAGAACTCTTCCAGCTCAATAGTAAGAAGGCAATCCGGTTCTTTTAAATAAGCAGATGGTTTCAATAGACACTTCCAAGGAAATATAGGACCAGAGTGGCCTCATGTCCTGAGACATCCGGGCTGTCTGAGCCAGGACAGCAGAAAAGCAGAGTCCAGGAAGCCGTGCAATCTCGCCTCTCTCCTACACACAGTGCTCTTCACCTCAAGTCTTCCCAAGGCAAGGCCATCAGGATCCCGGAAGGTTCATTCTCAAGCTGATTTGCAGCTTTCTTCTGAACTAGGCTCTCTGTTGTAACGACCATAAACCAGCCACCACTCGCTTCACCTGAGTCCCCTTTTCTCAGAAGCTTGCAGGGAATGGGGCCACACGGCAGACTCAAGGATGTCAGGAAGAGCAATGAGATGGAGAATATGGGTTGATTTTACCTGGCCCTGCCAACCTTGACCCGTCGGCCATCCCCAGGCAGATCCAGGCTGGGACCCATGCCCCCGCGTGCCCCAAAACTGCTCTAATCCTCCTCTTTCGATCTTCCCCTGGGTGTGCAACGGCTGAGCTGGGGTTCTCCACACGCGGAACTCCTCTGGGCCGGCCTCCCACTGGGAAGCCCTTGCACCCCCAAGCTCTCAGCCCCCGACCATCACCTTTCCTCTGTGCCGAGGCCATGTCCTGTCTGATCTCTAGGCAGTGATACAGCTGGGGATTCAGGGCTCCAACTTTGGGCTCACGAAGCCATGGCTTCAAATCCTAACTGTGCCACAAGCTAGCTGGGTGAAGCTGGTCACAGCGCTCAGTCTCTCTGCGCTTTACTGTGTCATCTGTCAAGTTGGGAGGCACTAGAAGGCCCACCCCAAGGCCTGGTGGGAGGATGGCACGAGGCTTAGCATAACAGCTCTGGCAGGGTGCCAGGCGTACAGCGGGTGCTCAAGCGAGGGGGCTGCTGTGTAGTTAGCTTCGGATCTGGGGCATCGCCTCTGGGCCTCCGCCCACCTCCGGGAACAAGCGCCATCTGTTGTTTTCTACCAGCTACTGCAGGGATGGCCCCTCCCCATCCAGCCCTGCCAGACCCTGGTTCCCTCCCTGGTCTAGCCCAAGCTGCCGTGATCTGGGCTTTGGACACGAGTAGTCACCGATCCATCTCGGACCCTCGGGTCCAGGGCCCGTCCAGGTGCTGACTCCCTGGCTTGCCCCCCACTCCCAGAGCCATGACTAGCAGGGCCGTCAGCCTGCAGCCCCAGCTGACTCTCCCCACGCTCTGCTCCAGCATCCACGGGCAGCGGGACGTCTGCTTGTTCTGCTTTGATCAGGACAGGGGGGTGCTCGGCGGTTGGTTTGGGACCATCTCTGTGATGCATTTTGACAGCCTTGGCCGAGCAAGCATATGCTTTAAATCCTCACGAGAAAAGGTCTTAAGTGAAGAGGGAGCCCACAGCAGCCTTCAAAGGGCTCTCTGGACAAATTAGGGTGCATAAAGAAGACCCCTGACTCTGGATCACCCTGTTGCCCTGTGTGCAAGTTCAATGTGGCTCAAAGGAGAAGACCCTTGGCTTGTCCTTCAGTCAGAATGGTGACAGTGGCGTTGAGTCACAGCCTCGGTCAGTCTCCCCTCCACAGAGCTCAACATCCTGAACCATTTCTCCAGGTTTCCCAGGCCTGGCCTGCCGACAGTCCCTCTGCCCTGGCCCCCTTGGCTCTCTATTGTAAACTGCCTCAAGCAGAACCTGCATTCCTTCTAATGGCGGCAGAAGGAGTTAGATAATTTGTACCTGATGCACCTGGAAAAACTTAATGAGACTTCAGTTCAGTACTTCTGAAAGATCAATGATATCCAGCCACGAGGACTTAGAGAGTAGACAGAACAATCCAAACACAAAGATTTCTGTGCTTTACTCGTCTTTTGTTACTAGCCTCCCTGTTCCCGTCCATAGGACCACGTCATCTTGATGCAACGGCCACCACCGGGTCACAGCTCTCTGGCTGACAGCAGGGTCAGCCTTTCCCCCTGAAGGTGCTCAGAGTCAGGCTGAGCCTCCAGGAAGACAGGGAAGGAACCTTCCTTGGAGCTGGCATGTCCTTCTGTGTTTAATTTTCCCATAAGTCAGCTCTGATTAAGGGGGACGGCCTCATGTTTCGTGTATTCAGAGTCGAGTTCTGAGAGCACCTTGCGAGGGCGGGGGAGGCCCCCTGGTTGGCGGGTGGGGGCGGAGGGGTAGCTGCTCACCGGGTCACCCCCAGCACACATGTCTGCTACCTATCAGATCTCATTGTGGGAATGATCT
The DNA here is from genome assembly GCA_028533885.1 of Nasua narica. NCBI lineage: Eukaryota > Metazoa > Chordata > Mammalia > Carnivora > Procyonidae > Nasua > Nasua narica. Next base: position 5,562 of record JAPYYJ010000919.1, read on the forward strand.
GCCGGACGCTGAGATCATCTGACAGCCTCCTCCTAATGAGACCCAGGGCTGCTCCCGAGCTTGTGTGGGGAGGCTGGATCGAGGAGAACCCCCAACACCCTGGAGAAACATCTCCCAGGGAAGAAAGAGATTCCCAACCAAGCCCGCTGCGGTGGGTGAAATGGGGGACCCCAACACTTCGGAGAAGCAGAGGCCTTCATGCTCACCCTCCACCCAGGACAGCTGCCGTCAGGTCCCTGTGGATGAAGATAGGAACATGGGCTTCTCTGTCACTAGTTCACTGCTGATGGCTTCACGCGGGTGCAGGAGGCAGCACCATTCTGTTCTCATCTCCAAGAGCTTCAGCCCTCTGAGGGAGACATGACCAATGCCCACGGGACAAGGAGGGTCCGTGTGGCCCACAGGAAAGGGAGAGCTCTGTGTGCAGAAGTACAAGTCCAAAAGCATAGCTCAGATTTGGCATTCCCCCACCGATGACGCTCTGCTGTGTCCCCTATCACTTGGGAAAAAAATCCAGACTCCCCTCCAAACACTCTCATCCCCGCCCCACCAGGCTCCAGCCAGGGTGATCTGCTTCCATTCCTGAAACGCTACTAACACCCCCCAAGCCTGGCCCCTTGCTGTTCCTTGGCCTGGAATTCCCGTGCCCCAGATCGTCAGGCGGCTGCACGATCTCACACTGACGTTTCCACCCAGCCACCCCCACCTCTCTCTCAGAGAGCCCTTCCCGAACCACCCAGTATATACAGAGCTCTCTCGCCACCTGTCACAATTTCCTTACCACAGGAAGGATCTTTCTTTCTTGTTGACCGACCCACTGACACTCTCCCGTGCTTCCCACAGGAATGTAGCTCCGTGAGAGCAGGGACCTTGTCAATTTTGTTCTCCAGCGTATCCCAGAGTGCGAGGACCTGTGAGGAGCCTACTGGAGGAGACTCATAAGGTATTTTTAAGTATGTGATATAGGAGAGGGAAGAAGGAATCCACACTCAGCAGCCGCTTTGAAATGCTGCCGGCATCCCACACCAGCAGCCGTGGTGGCCTGCAATAACGACCCCCCCGCCACCGGCATGCAGAGTGGGCCCCAGTTCCCCTCTGAGTAGAACGACCGCGTTGCTGTGAGGATTAAGCGTGGACTGTGCAGGGCAGAGCGAGTGTGACTCGTGGTAAGAGCTCCAGAACGTATAGCTCCATCCCTACCGAGTCGTCGTCATCTACACAGCAGCTCAGCTCAGTCACTCTAAATCCTCTTTTTTGCCTCCTCTTAGCTTTTGCCTCATGAGGCTTCCTGCCCTGGCTCTGCTCCTTGCCTGACCTTACTTGAACCACCAGCAAACATGGTTGGCTTTCTGGCCTAAACACAGCCCAACCTTTCTCTCTGCTAAGAGACCCTTGATTATGTGATAATAGACGTCTTGATCTAGGGCAGGTGGGTACAGAGCCTAGTCTGGGGAGTGGGCACATGAGTCCCTTTCCCTGGTCAGGAAGTTCTCTGACCAGAAAAGAGAGGCATATGAGCTACATTTGAATATACTTGTATGAGAATGTGATGTCTGGAGTTATGGCAGCTATGTTGTGACTGTGAGACAACATGCATGGGGCCCAAAACGCTGATGTGCTAAGGATAGGAAAATAGCTGGAAAGAGCCTTGGAACTTGAGGACATCTTCAAGCCACTGAACTAACTAACTCCAGAGCCACCTTTCTTCAGTCTTCCTGTTAAGTATCTGTATTTTCTAAGTCACCCGTAGTTGAGGTGGTACTTGCAGCTAAAAGCTAAGATAGTAAATGTGGTTTCAGGCTACAAAATTTAGATCTGTCACTCCTGGCAATCTGCACTCCAGCTGGCCATTTCCCCTCCCTGGCCCGGTTTAGCTGGGATACCAGCTAAACCGGGCAGCTGGAGAACACATGCCCGCCCTTGCTTGTGTCCCCCACAGAAGAGACGCACCCTGGAGTGTTACACAGGAACTGAGATGGAAGAGGAAGGGAGTCCAGCAAGAACTTTCCCATTTGAAGGGAGGAAGAAATGGGGTATAATGGTCTTCCAAGGCTTCTGTTTCTGCGTATATCAAATAATAAATGATAATAGTACTTAAGATGATAAATGGTAAATTATCTAAGAGAGAGAAAAGATCTCTCACATGTGAGATACTGTACCCTCAGCATAAAGTTATGGCCAAACCAGAGATTCATCTTGTTTCATGATCAAAAATTTCACACACTGGACTAAGCCCCAAACTGAGACTTCATTTTCTATAAATTATCTCCTCTATCAGAATAGTGGAGGGAAACAGGCGGCCATTGAGTTTAACAATGAAAGGAATCCCAGTCCCTTTCAGGTAAATATTCCGTCTTTCTCTCGCTTTCCTCTTTTTCTTACCAATACAGCTTCTAAGAGTAGGGTAAGCTTATGTGGCCCTTTTTGGTGGGAGAGGGAATCTCAAGAAAGTGAGATGAGTCTTGGAATCATTCCCTCAACCCACTCCTGACGTCCTCTGATGGAGCTCTGGGCTGAGGACTCATGGTCTCCTGGAGACCTGTTCTGCCCTAAGTTCCTTCTCACCCCTCTCTGTTCTTGTCTCCATCTCTGCCCGCCAGCACACTCCCACGCACACGTATGCCCACACACAGAATCCACGTACACGTGGTCTCATACATGTGCACAGACGCATGTGACCACAGGGTTACCCATGCAAAGAATGACCTTCCAGAAGCCACATGTTAAGGTCGGACCATGCTAAATTGCCTTACACACACAGTGAAAAGCTGGGTTTAAGTGGCACTAGGAGGGAAAGGGGCCAGTCCCCTCCCCTGGGAAGCCAGGGTTGATGAGATGGGCCCGAGCAGGGGCAGCCCAGAGGAGGGCCGTGACCCTGTGCGAGGCGGCCTGCAGACAGAAGAGCACAGGCACTGGAGACGCTGGCTCCCCAGTCATACAGATGAGACATTCAGATGGCTATCATCGCTTCCTAGCTGGGTGACCTCTGGCCAGTTCCTTAACCTCCCGGAGTTTCCGCTGTCTCATCAGAGAAAGGAAGACAGTGGGACCCACCTCTTGGTGGGGTTGGGGAGTTAACCCAGAGGCGCTGAGTAAGCAGGACAGCTTTTTATTATCATGGTCAGGCACTTGGAGACCAGGACATAAACGGAGGCCAGAGGAGGCAAAGCGGGCTGTGTGCAGGGGGGTGGATGCCGCACTGGCCTTGGAGGGGGTCAGGCAGTTGGAGGGAACAGTGTGGTCACGGGGAATAGAATGTACACATGCACAGTCTTGGTTGGCAGAGTGTTTGTCCTTCAGGTTGGAGGGCATTCGGAGGACACCCTAAGCCTGGGGTGAATCCTATTTAAAATCCTCTTACCCCAAACTCCCTTGGAACTGGCCTGAGAGCCTTGGTATCACTGAGCATCCTCGGGCATGTTTCAATGAGCAGCAATCTGCCAGTAAGGCAGTTCAGGCCCAGGCCCCGGGTCCCAGCCTCACTGAAAAGCCCAACACTGCCCAAATCACAGTGGAACATGGAACAGCAGGCTCTTTGGAACCTGCAAACCCAGCTTTGATCCCAGCTTACAGGCCACAAGACCTCAGACAAGACAACCCACCTTCTCTGTGGGATGGGCGAAGGGTGCTCAATGACCATTGTCAGCAACCAGGACTCGGGTACCGGCCCACCTCCCAGCTCTGTTTCCGGCCCGAGCTTACACCCCCTCTCTCGGGATCCAGGCCCACGTGGTCACTGTCCATGATGTTCCTCCCCTCCATGTGAATGCTAACGTTCCCTCCTCTCCGGAAGAATTCAAAGGGCCCTGGAAACTTGTTTATTAGGAAAAGCTGTGGGAGTTTGTCCTGCTTGGTGGAGGCGCTGACCTCTCCCATCCTTCCTGCATATTTCTCCCCAGCGACATCTTTTCATGTTCCCTGGCTCACTTGGGTGAGTCACAGATCTGTAAATCCCGACCACAGAAAGCTTGGCAAAGTATGTTAGGTGTTTATTGGAAAGGGAAGGAGGCAAATGATCAAAACACTGGCTGTGGCTCTGGTCTCTGAAATTTGCAAGAGCGAGTTTTAAAATCTAAGTTTGAACCATCTAAACAGATTCATGGAGCACTCTTTTATTTTTTTTAAACCACAATGAAAATAAGATCGTATATAAACTGTCAGATGCAGCCGAATCTCTTGGGCTGCCTTTGTAGGGTGCCAGACATCCGAATAAAAACTGAGAAATGCAAATCAGTGCTTAGTTTCCTATTGATACAGAACCCTGTGTGGACACAGCCCCACCGATGTAAACACAAGCTGTGGTCCTCTTATACTCCCACATTGATTCCTGCCTGCCTCTGTGCCTTTGTACACACTGTTCCCACTGTCTGCAACTCTGTTCCACTCACTTCAGGGAGTATTTGTTGTTCCTCTATGGCAGGCCCTGGGCTGGGCACTAGGACACAGAGATGAGTCAGACATAGTTTTCGACCTCAGGAATTAGTGAGGAAAAGAGGCAAGGAGAGGAGAAGGCCCAGCTGGGTCCTGAGGGTGAAGAGAAGTTCTCCAACCTGACAAAGAAGGAAAGGCCCTTCTCATGTGAGCACATCTACTCATCCTTGGAAATCCAGCATATGTTTCCTTCCCTGGGAAGTGTCCCCACCTTGTCGAGCTGGTGATCCCCTCTCTGTCTACACTGTACCGGGTACACTCCCTCCCTTCCCCACCCGCATCTCAAGACTCGTTTTCTGGGTTGCGCATCTGCCTGGTGGTCTAGGCTGGGGTTTTGGAGTGTGGACGTTACTTCTCTCTGCATCTCCAGTGCCAACGCTGGGCCGGCCGTGCGGTGGCCCCAGCGGGTGTTTGCTGGTGATTTGGGGCAGCGCTTCACCTGGCAGCAGCAGGCAGGAACCGAAGCAACCTCGGGACACTAGGAAAATGCTGACTGCTGCTCTGTCAGAGAATCTACACCTGAACCCCACCTGCCAGCCCCTGTCGCTGGAAGCATCTGAGCCCTGAAGGGGTCTGGGTGGGATTAACCCCTGGATCCCAGCCTCATTCCAGCATCCTGGTTTGGTGGTGGTAGTGGGGGGGGGGGGGTGCTATTCAATCAAGGAAGAAATATGCTTTGAAATGAAAACGCTTCTCTTTCTGATCTGCCTGGCTCTTGGTTCTCCTGCCTTCTTAGTATGCATGAATTCAGCCCCCATTTCAAGACTTACCCTCAGCATCTTCTCCACGCTGACGGGGCTGGAGCCGGCTCCCTCCCCACCGCCCCCCTCCAGTCCTCTCCAAAGACAAATTGCTTACATCTGTCAAGGCTTTTCTGATTAATAGAGGAATACGCCATGGGATGTCATCAGGGGTTCAGAGGCTTTTGATCAAAGGGGGAGGGTGGCTAGGCCACACACCCCTGTTGGTTCATTTATCAGGTCAGTTCGGCACCTTTCCTCCCGGGTGCCCCTGGCAAAGGCGCACCCAACAGCCCACCATCAGCTCCCCCCCACCCCAGGGAGGGTAGCAGGGAGGAAATGCCAGTAAGGGTGCAGCAGGGAGCCAGGGACAAGGATCCAGGAAGAGGAGCAAGTTCAGGAGCCTGGCCTAGACACAGATCCTCAAGGCAAGAGGCCTCAAGTGTTTTCCATTTCTGGTCAGCCACTGGGATGAGCATCTTCCAGGCAATTCCTCAAAGGCAGGAAAAAAAGGAAGGAGTGAAGGAAGAAAGAAGGGAAGGAGGCAGGGAGAGAAGGAAGGAGGGAGGGAGGGAGGATAGGAAGAGCCAGTGAATGAATGGGTACATCAGAGAGAATGAGGAGGGAAGAGGTTCTAAGAAAAACTGAATAATGGAGGGGAGCAATGGTTGAATTAATGAGTCCCCAAGTGTCTGAATGGGTGAAGGAATTAATGGTTCACAGTCGTCATTACAAAAGCTGTGTTTTATAGCACAGAAAGGGCGCAAATTCTTTCTTCCCTTCAGCCACTGGGGGGTGTTGACAAAACCCGGCTCTCAGCTCAGAGAAGCAACGCTAAGGTACTTCGGGGGGACTTCGGCCCCAGCCCCACTCCAGCCCCTCCCCGTTCATGTTGCTAATGGCTCCTGTGAGGTGGGTGAGCACAGATGAGGCCTGGGGCGGCTGGACACTGGCGCGGGGGCAGGGCCAGCACAGGCACCCTGCCCGCCCCCCAGCCCAGGCCTCCCCCTGCACAGCCAGGTCCCCGAGGAGCAGCTGGTGTCCATCACGGCTGTGCGTGTCCTCGGGCCGTGAGGTCACTCCCCACCGCGTCCCCCGAAGCTCCCCTCTGCTGCGGACACTGCAGTGGGAACTCCAGAGAGCCATGTAGGGTAAGGCTTCAGTTGGCCTCAGAGGCTGCTAAATTAGGCTCTGAGGATTTAGATTAGCCTAATTTAATGACACGGATGGCTGGCTGGATTGAAGTTTCTTGCTACAATTTTTTTTCTTTCAACTCGCTCAACAATTATTTCCCTCAAGTTGGTTGCAGATGCAGCCTGCCCAGGAATTATAATCCGTTCCTTACCGAGCAGCACGGAGACCGGGGAGATGCTGGCCATGTCTACACGCACACTGCCCAGGCAGGGGTGGGGGGGTGGGGGGAGGGGGGACAGGGCCAAGGCCGCGTCTGTGTCACATGTCCTCACTTGGAAGAGAGGGCACAGAGAGTCTTGCTGGGCTGGGCTGGCTGCCCTGGGACGCTGGCAGGCAAAAGGCTCCATGAAGACATAGCTGGCCGGCTCCGGCCTGGTGACTGTCCCTACCCCCCGCTCTCAGCCCAGAGGGAGCACCCCACACAGGCACGCAACACACGCAGGCACGCAGTCCCAGAGGATACATACGGCCCGGCCAGGATTAGACACACATGGCCACTCAGAGACACATGCTGGCACCCGTACCTAGACAGGACACACGGACCCAGACCCCACGACACTGACAGACACACCAAACCCACCTACTCTAACACCCCACTGTCCTGAGCCTCGTCAGGGAGGCCCACGGGTAAGCAGCCCGGGGCATCACCACACCTCGGGGCTGCGACAGAGGGGCCACGCTGTCCTAAGGAGCCTGGGGGCATCTCCGAGGTCCTCCCAGAGGAGGCGACACCTGAGGTGAGGGATGAGGTGAAAATGGACCCAAGAAAACTGGGGGGAAGCGATGTTCCTAGAAGGGCAGTTCCCGCAGTGTGGCTGGACCACGAGGAGTGACCCGGAGCACCTGAAGGAAGTCATTCCTGCTGCTGTGATTCATATTAAAAACACTCCCCCCGGGGCGCCTGGGTGGCTCAGTGGGTTGAGCCTCTGCCTTCAGTTTAGGTCAGGATCTCAGGGTCCTGGGATGGAGCCCCACATCTGGCTCTCTGCTCAGCAGGGAGCCTGCTTCCCCGCCGCGCCCCCCCACCCCCCTGCCTGCCTCTCTACCTACTGGTGATCTCTCTCTGTCAAATAAATAAATAAAATCTTTAAAAACAAAACCAAAAAAAAACACCCCCCCTCCCAAGGAGCAGGGCACCATTTTGAAACTTTCCAGTGCTAGCCCACTGCATTGGCTGTGGTTGCTGACCCTCCCCAGCACCCCTGGTGTTCTAGTCGCTTCAGAAGCTGGCCCTTCAGAATCCAGGAGGAGACCCCATTGTTGTCAGCGGGACCACTGCCTGGCCACCTTGCCAGGTGCAGAGCCTGTCAGGGGACAGGGTTTTGGAGCCGCCACCCTGATGTGCCCTGGCAGATGCCAGGCCCTGTGCCCGATGCGAGTTAGTTCTTCGAGAGACCAGTCATGCACGTACCGAGTGAGAAAAGTCAGGTAACTCCCTGGCAGCCATTTCCCAGGGATTTCTCCCCACACTCTTCCTCATTTTCCATCTTCCCCCTTGCTAACTCTTACCTGCCCTTCCAGACCAAACTGAAGTGTCACCTCTTCCAAAAAGCCTTTCTGAGCCCCTACCCCCACCCCTGGCCCCAGCAGAGTTTGACAAGCGTGTCTTTCTATCCTGCCCTATCAAGCAAGAGAACTGCTGTCTGTTAACTTAGAGATCTCCCCAGAGACCCTGACCACGCTCCCACTCTGTGGGCCCAGCCTCCCCACACAGCCTACGTATTAGCAACCTACTGCTGCATAACAAACTGTCCCGAAAATCAGGGACTCAAAACGGCAACAGTTGTTCCTTGTGTCCAACATTTCCAGACGTCAGGAATTTACCACAGAAGAGACATCGCGCCCACAGCATCTGGGGCCTTCGCTAGAGTCTAGAACCATGGGAAGGACCATTCACAATGTCGGGGGGTTGATGCTGCCTACTGGCCAAGCACTAGCTGGGCCGCTCCACGTGCCCTCCTCTGGGTGGTTGGGTGCCAAGGGCAAGCATCCAAGAAGAGACAGAGAGTCAGACAGGCAAACACAAGAGGAATCTGTGTCATTTTTATGACCTAAAATTGTAAGTCATACAGCATTACCTCCACTGTACTCTGTCGATCAAGGTAGCCCCATGCGCACTTCTAGACTGAAGGGGAACAAATAGGCACCCACTTCTTAGTAGAAAGAGAAACGGTCACACTGTAAGGAAAGCATGTAGGGTAGAATAAATAGAGATGCGTCGCTATCTTTGCAGAAGACAGTCCGCCACAGTTATGAGCAGCTATTCGGTGAAGGGCTGGTGAATGAATAAATGAATTAATGACTCCTGTTCTGTATCGTCCATCTCTCCTCTGTCCTCACACAATTTTTCTCAGGTAAGACTCCAACCAACTTCTGGGGCGCCTGGGTGGCTCAGTCGGTTAAGCAACTGCCTTCGGCTCAGGTCATGATTCTAGGGTCCTGGGATCCAGCCCCGCATCGGGCTCCCTGCTCAGCAGAGAGCCTGCTTCTCCTTCTGCCTCTGCCTGCTGCTCTGCCTGCTAGTGCTCTCTATCTCCCTAATAAATAAATAAAATCTTTAAAAAAAAAAAAAAAGACTCCAACCAACTCCAATGAACACAAGTGGCAAATCACTTAGACTCCTTGCCTGCCCTCTCCCACCCAGAATTCCTTTCTGGTGGTCCCTCCTGTTCTGGAGGCCAACGGGCCCCCAAATCCCTTCCAGCTTCAGAGCTCCCTGAATTCTCCCCAGAGTTTCAGCGGTGCTTACTGTGGTTTTGGGGACAAGGAGTGGCAAAGGGAACTGGAAAGGCTGCTGGAGCTGGCCGGGGTAGAGAATTTCCCGTGCTGCTCCAGACCCCACTTCAGAAAGCAGATCAATGGAACTAGAGCACGAGGAGCATTACTTTGAAGAAGTTTTCAAAGTTTAATAGTTTTCAGTTATTTAATATTTTTAGGAGAAAAAGTACTATTTGTATTAGCTGGTTATATTTTTGAGCTCTAATTTTTGAACAATTACTGTGTATTTTCACACTG
>JAPYYJ010000092.1:0-16642 GCA_028533885.1 Nasua narica
GAGTGTGAGGCTTGTCCCCTCGAGAGGTCATACTCAGGGTGGTTTTGGGGTGTTTGGTGGTTCATCTGCCCCTAGGGACACAGGGGACCTCCCTTCACAGTGGCCATGTCTGAAGTAACCTGGAGAGTTGTGGGTGGTTCCCACTCAGCTGTGCAGGGCCTTCTAGAAGCTGAGAGGGGCCCCTGCCTGGAGGGACCAGGGACGAGGATGAGGGTGCGTCCCGAACCGGCCTTGAGGAACGCACGCACGCACATGACCTGGGTGGTCGGACATAGCGAAGGTTTCCAAAGATGATCTTATTTCTATTTTTTTTAATAGTTTTTTATTTATTTGACAGAGAGAGAGAGAGACCACAAGTAGGCAGAGAGGCAGATAGAGAGAGAGGGGGATGCAGGCTCCCTACTGAGCAGAGAGCCTGATGTGGGGCTCCATCCCAGGACCCTGAGACCGTGACCCGAGCCGAAGGCAGAGGCTTTAACCCACTGAGCCACCCAGGCGCCCCTTATTTCTATCTTATAATGTATCCGTCATCCGTGTCAGTAGCTTTGATTGGTGTAGATTTCAGGGAGAAGCTGCTCCAGAGAGAAGGTCGAAGTTAGAAAGAGAGCAGCAGGTGGGACCCACACAGGGCTTGGGTGCCACCAGCTGTCCTACTGTGCTCACATGTGACCGTGTGTGTTGTGGGCCCTGAGAAGTCCCCCCAGTATGTCTTGTGCTTTTCTTAATTGCTGCCTTGGAACAAGATAAATACAAAACTGGTTATGTTCTTTTCCTGCTCGTAATGTATTTTGTAAGAGAAAAATCAGTGATCACTGAAGCCTTCAGTGCTGAATGATGACTTCTGTGATGATCTGTGTCCTGTCGGTGACTTTGCAGAGAAGGAGAGGGAAGGGGGGAGAAGGGAGCCAGGGGGAAAGGAGGAGGGAGTGGGGAGAGAAGGAGGGAGAAAGGAGGAGGTAAAGAGGGGAAAGGGGCAAGTATGAGGAGGAGGGAGGGAGGGGGTGGGAAGGGGAGAGGAGGTAGAAGAGGTAGAGAGGGGGAAGGGAGTAGGAAGAAGAGGGAGGAGGAGGAGGGATGGAGGGAGGGAGAAGGGAAAAGGAGGGAGAGGGTAGAAGAGGGAAGGGGAGAGGAGGGAAGTGGAGGGAGGAGGGGAGGGGAGGAATGGGGAGGAAGGGATAGGAGAAAGAAGAGGGCAGAAAGAAGAGGAGGTGGGGGGGGACGGGGGGAGGAGGAGGAGAAAGGGAGGGGAGAGGAAGAGAAGGAGGGAGGGAGGGGATAGTAGAGGGGGAAGGAGGGAGAACAATTAGCAGCCAGGTTAGGCCATCAGGATGGCAGCCCTACCCCCCCCCCCAAGTGACCAGAGCGCCCAGGCCTTTGGGATCACTTATGGGGGTGTTTAAATACTGATTTCTGGATGTTTAGTTTTCTCTTGAAGCCCGCGGGAAAAAGAGATTGTGGAGGACTGGTGCGGCCTGCCCGTTCAGCGAGAGTTAGCACGTAGGGCAGTCGCGCTGCAGGAGAGTACCTGGGGAAAGGGCTTTGCCAGCGTCCTGTGCGGGGCGCCCCCTCGCTGTCACTGCTGTCACCGTCACCCACTCGCTCTGCTGCACACCAGGTAGGTTCACAGCAGGTCTGTGGGGGGAGGGCGGAGGCGGGGGAGTGGGCGGGGGAGACCCCAGCTCCCCCCCCAGCACACGCCCGCCGATTGGCCGATTGGCCGAGGGCAAGGTGCTAAGGGCCAGGCCCTCTGCTGCTGGGACAGGGGAGGGTGTCCGGCCACCACAGGCCCCTTGTGGCTCCCTACCTCGGTTTGGGGTGCGAGCAGGAGGCCCCATGGGAGCCATCTGGAGGGTGCTCCTGCGAGCCCTGCCCCTGCTCTCCTTGCTGCAGCCCCTCCGCGGGGTCGGCTCGAAGGAAGGTAAGTTCTCATCCACCAACCTCGCAGCAGCTCCCCTCACCTTTGCTGCGGTGTGGTTACCGAATTCAGCCCCAGCTCCGCCGCTGTGTGTGCTGCTGGGGGAGGCTTGGGGCAGCTAAAGAGGACCATGAATGCGTGCATGCCCGCGGGGCGGGGCGGGGCGGGGGGACAGGCTCCGGGTGGGAGTAATGAGCCAGGTGCGCCCAGCTAGGCTCCAGCCAGAGGTGCGGATGGAGGCCTGCGGCCACAGCGGAAGCCGGATCTGCACCCAGAGCCCAGAGCGGCCCTTACCCGTGAAGAACAGTGTTCCAGAGCTGGTTGGCACTGCATTTTATGGACACGCCGCTGGACGGTGTGTGGGCCGCACTTGTGCACTGGGCGTGAAATCCTAAATACGGAATTTGTGGTTAAAAAAAAATTCTAAATAGGATGGCTTTTGTTCTCAAAATGTAACAAAACCCACAGAGGGTGGGATGGCTGTATCCAGTGCTTTGCCTTCCGGAAGGTTCTCCCAGGGGATCAGTCCTGGTGCAGGGAAGTCGTGAGGAGCCTCCAGGACCGGCAGGTGACTTCCTGGTGGAGTCTGGGGGTCCCAAGCCACTAACCGATTCCATCCGGAGCTTCTGTCTGGAGAGCTCCTGGGACGTTGTCCCGTCTGCTGCACAGGAGGCCACCCTCACCTCTACGGCGTCCCTGTGTCCTCAGCTTCCTGTTCTCGGGGTGGCCTGTCCGCGGCCCCTCACCGGCCAGCCGCATCAGCTCCCGGCGCCCAGAACATTCTGTGTCCCACACCGAAGCAGGGCCAACGTGATGGAGACACGACCTTTTACTTACTTTAATGAAACTCAGGGAGCCCCAGGCCGCTACGGCTGATGTGTAGGGCGACAACGGGACATTTCTTCTCTCCGAGGGCCACTACATAATGGGGTTAGCCCTATGGCCTGGAGCTCCAGCCCGGACTGTGGGCCCCACCCGGGTGGGAGCCACTTGGCCATTGTCCCCACTGCAGGTGCTAATGCCGGCCTGGGGTGTGGTGGCTCAGAAGTGGGCCTTCAGATCCCACGGGAAGGTGACAACAGGTCGGAAGCAGCTGCAGGGCTTTGGAGAGGGGCTTTGTTTGCCAACTCGGTGGGTCTGTATTTGATTGCAGGGGATCCTTCCTGTTTGCGTAGCTCAGCTGAAAGCCTTCGCCCCGCAGAGAAGAGCCAAAGGGGAGTCCAAGGGGGCGGACGTGCAGGCCCCCCACGAGTATGCTGAGCCAACAGCACAGGCCTGAACCCACTGGGGGCTCCAGGCCCTGTTTACTCACCTGCCCGTCTGCAGGGCCCCAGCAACGCTCTAGAAATCACAGGGCTCCGAGAACCCTGCCCAGGGAACCAGCAGGCTCCTGGGTCTTCCTCCCGGGACCCTCCCAGCCTCCCCACCTGGGAACCAGCTTCTGCACAAAACGTGCCCCCATGGGGCACCCCTGTCTTCTCTAGGGCCTTGTGTGCCATGAACACTCCCGGGGCAGGCAGAAAAGTGGTCTCGTTTTCTAGGTACAATACAAAATAGAACTAACTTTCATAAAATCCCTATTCAATTAGAATGTTGACACAAGGAATTAAGGGACCTGACAAATAGTAAAAAAAAAAAAAGAGAGAGACTTTTATCCGGGTAGGACTCGGGCCAGCCCTGGCAATGGGGGCATAGCGGCAGGGCGCAGGTGGGAGCAGGGACAGGGTGGCACTGAGGGGCCACAGTCGTCCCTCCCCTCCCCCCCACCCCCGGTCAGTCCTCCTCCCTGTCGCAGTGTCCATCATGGGTGCTGGGATTTCTCCAACTCTCTCCGCTGCCAGACGCCCTCTTCCCCTGGAGTGCTGGCCCGTTTCAGACAGATGCACAGAGATCCCCTGCACTTAAGCTTTCCGTGGAAGGAGTAGGGAAGCAGGCTTTTCGGATGGAGAGCAGATTATCGGCAGGGTTTCTGCTCCCCTATGTGCGACGAGTGTCCGGGTATGAGCATAAGCCCCCCCCCCCCACATTGTCTTCCAGGGAATGCAGGGGGATGCCAGCCAGCTGACTGCTGTGGCCAGGGCTGTGACCCAGTGATACCAGGAAGGACCTCGGTCCCGAGGGCCCAGGGATCCCCAAAAGGCTTTTCTGATGACCCAGAGAGGTGAGTGGCACTGGTCTCAGGGACTTTTAAGAAGCTGTATTTTAAAGCGTGTACTCGGGACTTTTTCTTTCAAGAGGAATATTCCATGGAGTTAGGCTCAACGCGTATGTGCTGTGTGTATGAGTGTGTGTCCCTCTGAGTGTGATTGTGTGTGTGCTTGCTGTGTGTGTCTATGCTCGTGTGTCTGTGTGTGCTTGTATTCTGTGAGTGTGCGAAACCATGGCATGTGTGTGTGTGATCTCTGACCCTTCCCGGTCCCAAGTTCTTCTGCATAGGACCCCTGGTCCCCTCGCAGCCACAGGGGTCACGGGTACACTCCCTCCCTCGGAAACCACCCAGATGCGCCAGACTTCCACGGCTTCCGAGGCTTCCGTGATGTGTGGGTCTTATCCAGGTGGTAGCAGGGAGTCGATCCTGTTGGAGGCCCCCAGCAAGGAGCGTCCCCAGAGCACAGACCCTTAGCCAGGCCACCAAGGGAATAAACACAGGAAAAGAACAAAAGGCAAAGCATGTGAATAGCACTTCTGGTGATGGGGATGCCTGCTCTCCACACCCCTCCCCCGTCCGTCCATCTGTTCACCTGTGGGGGGGGTCCCTATTCTCCCCCCCCCCATCCATTTGTTCCCATGGGGGGCGGGCGCAGCTTTGGGTATGTCTAGATTTTCCTCGTGGGGCTGATCATGACCACCTTCTGGGAGGCTCTGGCCTCTGAGGAGGAGGGCCTGGGGGCCTCCGAGCCTCCACCCTCGCCCTCGCCCTAGGGAGAGGAGGAAGGTCAGGCAGGCTGGGCGGGGTGGGGGGGGGGTGCAGTCGCAGTCAGAGTCCAGAGTCTCCGCAGGGTCCTGGGCTCCGCAGCCCCGCCCAGCTCTGGAGAGGAAGGCTCCTCCGAGCTGGGAAACCCAGCTGGGAAACCCGGAGTTGGCCCACGCCATCCGCACTCCCTGACGCCCCAGAGTGTAAGCCGCGCTGTCCCCCCGAGGGGCATGTGTCCTCTGGGAAAGCGGCCAGAGCTGGCGGGCCGGCGTTGGGGAGGGTCTCTCTAGTACGTACACGTTCCTCCCGACACCCCCGCCCTCCACCATTTGGTATTAGAAGAGGTTTTTGAGCTCTCAGGGCACGATCCCTTCATGTGTGGTCTGCACCTCCCGGTGAGCGCTCACCCCCAGAGGGGCTGGCTGTGTCAGGTGTTGTCCAGTGGCCCACGTGGGGGGCAGGCACCGCAGTGGGTGGAGGTCCCCTGGGGCCTTCCCTGTCTGATCTGCCCCTGGTGCTTGTGGACGTCCCTCCCTCCCCCCCCCCCGCCCCCGTTTTTGGGGTAGGATGTGTGCCATTCCAAATGGTCTTTTTTCTCATTTCCCTCACCTGTGGGAGACAGGCGTGGTCGGGGGTGGGGCGGGGACCCTGGGGGTGACTCACTCAGCCGCTGCACAGAGGCCCTCAGCCCCCAGTGCCCCCATTTGCCAGAACTCTGCATTTTCCCCACCCTACCAGAAAGGGTCCTCGTCTGCCCTCTGGCGGCGGCTGCCTGGTCAGTGCATCAGGAAGCTGCTTTCGCAAATGTCCTTGCTTAAATTACAGCATATACCCTCCAGGCTTCGCAGGCAGCAGAGAGGTCTGAAACCCCTTGCCACGAAGTCTGCATGTGTCCTCACTGGGAGGCGAGCCCCAGCCTCGGGGACGGGATTCACACCTGCAGTGCAGAGACGCGCATAGGCCTGGGGTGGGGGGGCGGGCCTGGGTGGTATCCCCGAACAGCGCCTCATGTCTGGTCAAGACCTCAGCCCCCACACTGGGCTCAGGGCTGTTCGCTCACGGCACATCGAGGGAAGAGGGGGCACAGGCTGGCTGTGAGTAAAATTCCCATTGAATGCAGCACCCCCTCGTTTGTTCCCACCCCGCTAGGTGTGTCCCGGCCGCCTGCTCCTGGCCCTCCCAGGGCGCCGCGCCCCCGAGAGCCGAGGAGCGCGCGGGTCTTCATCCCTCCGACGGAGCACCAGTCGGTAAGGGCCTGGGAAGGGGTGCTGGCACCAGCCCGAGGTTCCCGGCCCTGCCCCGGGGGCTGCGCGTCTGCAGGTGCAGGGCCGGCTCTCTGCTTAGTGCCCCCAGGCTCTGCGCGGGGCCCGGGCTCCGTGGAAACACTTCCTGTAGCCTTTGAATTGTGGACATTTTCAAACATCTGCAGGACCAGAGAAAATGGCATCGCAGGCGCCCTGGAACCCTCCATAGGCTTCAGTGGTTTGAACCCGTGTGCAGTTCTTGTGTTAAATATCAAAATTCCAGGGCACCTGGCAGATGCCAGGTGGAGCGTGCGACTCTTGATGTCGGGGTTGCGAGTTCGAGCCCCATGTTGGCATAGAGATGACTTAAAAAAGCAATTCCACCGAGTAAGTGTGACGATCTCATTGGCTTTGTTAAGCAATTCATGACGCTGGCAGCATCCCCTAGGGCACGGAGAGATACGCTCTCAGGAATAGCGCAAAATAGGAGACTTTCATAGGAAGGAGGGTGGGACGAGGAAATTATTAGCAAAAGACAAGCAAGGATTGTTCCAGGCAAGGTCACCTTCCCTTGGGGGAAGGCAGGTGGCACTAACCCGAGTGGGACTTCTCACGGCATGCAGCGTCCGTCCCCTCCTGGCTGCACACTGCGGCCTTCAGACCCGGTCTTTCCTTTCTCCCTAGAGGCCCGCGCTAATCCCGCACCTCTCAGGAGCACTGAGAAGGTGAGCCGAGCTCCGGGTGTGCTGACGCGTGGGAGAGAAGACGCGGGACCGGAGCGCCCGGCCCCGCCGGTGTCGCTGGACGAGGTATTCCTGAGAGCCAGCCGCCGCCGTATCGGGGGCGCCCGGGCTTTGTTTCTGGAAGATGCGTGTGCGTCCCGTTACTCGGGCTGGACCAGCCGGACGGAGGGGCCCAAGGCATCTGTGTGTGGCCCTCGGAATGGCCGACGGAGGGCAGGTGGCAGAGGCGGGACAGGCCATCTCCGCGTGTGAGAAGCAAGGCGGTGGGTGAACCGGGCGCAGCAGCCTGGAGAGCAGAGCTGCCCGCGCGTGACGCCATCCTGCTGACGATGAGCTGGGGCCCCAGCGTGTGCACACAATACCTCTAAGGTCACTTGTGTGTGAAGATCAGCCCTATCTCAGTCTGCCCCGACCCTGCTGGGAGCTCTTCCAGGCTCACCTGCTACTTTGGGAAAGTCCCAAGGGGGGTTTCAGGTTAACAAGAAAGGACGTCGGCCAAGGTGCACTTCCCTGCTCTGGGAGCGGGGCTCGCTAGAGGTTCGAATGGGGGGTGCGTTCCCAGACACCAGGGGCCCTGCTTCCATGGGCTTGCCGTGGGCCAGCGGCGGGCTCCCCACCCCGACCGGTACCCGCTCCTGTGATCCACGTGTGCAGCTAGCCCCCCCTGGGGGGGCCTCTGCTTTCTGCACAGACGGAGGGTGCGTATTCAGCCTCGGGTCCCCAAGGCCCAGGACCTACCTCCTGCCTGTGCCATTGGGGTTTCCCTGCTTCCTGTTGACCTTGAGCCCACCCGCGCCCCGTGCGACCCCCCAGCGCTCTGTTCCCCGGAGCCCCAGGCACCCCGGCCTCAAGTGAGGGCCACAGCGGGGGGGCTGCACCCCAGGGGCGGGTTTGATGGTGAGGTGTTTATGTGCTTTAGCTCCAACTTGAGACTCTGTATCGGTTTGCAAAATGCTCTGCTCCCTGGGAAGAACAGGTCTTTCTAACTTCAGAAGGTTACCGTGGTGTTTCCTCCACGGACTTGATGACACCCCATTAGGTGCCACTTTGGGATTTAGAAATAGAGCTTTGGTCATTCAGATGACCAGCGATATTTCCGGTATGGGTGTGGTCTTCATCTCCAGCCTCCAGCTCCCCAGACCCCTGGAGTCTCCCTTAGCAAAGGGCCAGAGGATGTCTTGTGTTATGTTAATGGGACTTTCCGTCTCCTCCCCAGGGCTGGGGTCGCTGGCTGCCAGGGGAACTAGCCCTGTGATTCTGGGCTTGAAACTCCCAGTCGCACCCCTAACCCCCTCACCCCCCTCCCCGGGCTCCCTAAAAACCCAAGAGGATGAGATCACAGAGCTTCCAGGTTGGAGACTGGGGATAGTGGGACCCTGGTGTGGGCACCACACCCCCTTCCTCTCCCATCTGGCTGTAGATTCACATCCTTTATTGTATCCTTTACTGGTAACTGTGACTAAGGGCTTCCCTGAGTTCTGTGAGCCCCTGTAGCGAATGAAAAGAACCTACGGAGGAGGGTGTGGGAACCCGCCATTGGTAGTGGCAAATCAGAAGCAGAGGGGACAGCCTGGGCCTCCTGGCTAGCGCCTAAGTGTGGGGGGGGCAGTGTGGGGGACTGAAGCCATCACCTGTGGGATCTGATGCTGTCTTGGGTAGAAGGGGCCAGAAGTAAGTTGAATTCTTGCTGGCATCTGAGACTCGCTTGGTGGTGTTGGGGGGAACCCCACCCCCCACTCTGGAATTGTGTCTGAGACCCGTAAAAGATCATAGTTCGTAGGTTAAATGTCACATGAAAAGCTGATGAGCAAATTTGGTTTTCTAGAACAAACACAAATGAGTCAATATATTTCTTCCCCCAAGTGAATGTTATGGGCAGTGAAGGTCATAAACCCCATTTCTGCCGTTCACATGGCAGATCGGGGTGATTTTCAGTAAACACATCTTGGGTTTAGAAGGACAAGACCAGGCGCACTGGGTGCCTGGGCTGGGTCCTCACCCCGCCCTGACTCCTGGCAAATCCTGGGTCTTTCAGGAGGGGGAGACAGACCCCCTCTGTCTTCTTGTCTTCAGGATAGCACAGCAAGGGCAAACTTAGTGCCTTCTCTTCTCAGAATGTCTTAGTCTCCTAAAAACTGCTTCCCGGTAAAGCTTGGGGCCCCTGATCGGAATTGTGTTTTCATTCACGCCAAATAAAACATTGGGGCTATTAGTAACGTTTGTACGGTAATCGGTCCCTCCTCCCACAGCCTCGGGGGGCCCGTGACTCGATGTGGGGGTCGTGGGAGTTGGGTGGCCCGTCGGCCTTCCCAGTGGTACCGTCTGGCCGGGCGGCCGCACCTGGTGATCTGGTGTTCCTTCGCTTTGTCAAGGTAACCATTAGGGCGACTGTCTGCGTCCTCGGAATTCTGAATGGGATCTCTTCCGGGACTGGCGACCTGCAGCCTGGCCTCTCTCGGGATGCCGGGGGCCAGCTAGCTCTCCGGCGGCGCCCGGTCCCCAGGGTCAAAGCCGATGGCCTGACGACCCTCCCGCGCCCACACAGCCCGTGTGTCACCTTCAGGCCAGCGTCCGATCACTCTCAGAAGGCAGTCGGCGCTTTGTTATAAAATCAGATTTGTAGTCAGGGATGCTGCCTGGTGGAGGCCCGTGACGCATTCTGAGCATGTGTGAGGCCGGGCTGAGCTCTGAGGTCTGGGAGGCTGGGCGTGTCCGGTGCGTTTTCCGCGTGACAGTATCTGTAGCTGACGACGAGTCCGTCTGGACACAGCGTCAGTCCGGGGAGGCCCCGGCCTGACCGTGCTGGTTAGTTTGACACAAACGGCCTACGGCGCCCTGCCTCCTGTAAGGACTCCGTCGGGCGACCCGGTGGGGCTGTCCTACCATATCAGCGCGGGCTGGCTGCGGGGCCGGTGCAACGTCCGAACCGAGAGCCAGCTCCGATCATCTCCCTCGGGATTCTCGCCTCCCTTGGCCTTTCTCAGTAGGCGGCCAGGCCAGGGCTTCCAAAACGTGGGTCCGAGCATGCCCCTCGGGGGCCCACACCTCTGTCTCGTTCGGAAGGACATGCAAAGTCCCCGGTTCGAAGACCCCATCTGACCCCCCGGCCTCCCCCGTCGCCCCCTGCCCTCCTGCATCCACGGCTCTCCCGCTCTCCCGCCGGCCCCCCACGACCCTGAGAGCATGGGCTGTGGGAGGACAGGGGCCCAGACTGCTCTGTTCTCTGCCCGTTCTCCACAGCCCAGCAGGGCCAGCTGCTACCCTAGGACTGAAACAGTGTCCCTTCCCCGAATTCACCAGGGTTCTGGAAGCCGCTCTCAAGTCCTTACTGTTTGTCCCCCTCCCAGAACGGTTTGAAAACCAGGAGCAGAGCAGCGTTAAGTGTTGTCAGCGGGAGGACGCGGGCGGCTTCGGATCAGGGTGACTGCCCTGGCAGGTATGTCCGCGAGCCCCAACGGAGCCCTGTTCCTCCGCACACGCGCGTGGGCGTGGGCTGGGGTCAGCTCGGGAGCGCCGTCAGGGCGGCGGGCGGCGGGCGGGGGGCGGTGGTTGCGGAGTGCACAGAACGCCGATCGCGGGGGAAGGAAGAGCGGGTGACTGGTCTTCTCGCGG
This sequence comes from Nasua narica, assembly GCA_028533885.1. Lineage (NCBI taxonomy): Eukaryota > Metazoa > Chordata > Mammalia > Carnivora > Procyonidae > Nasua > Nasua narica. Next base: position 10,429 of record JAPYYJ010000092.1, read on the forward strand.
GTGCCATGTGGTAGCGTCGGAGGAACCCCGGGCACAGGACACGAAGTGGAATAAGCCAGTCACAGAAGGATAGACATCGCAGGGTTCCGCGTGCACGAGGCCCCTAGAGCAGCCGAGTTCCCAGAGAAGGAGGATGCGCGGTGGGTGCCGGGGGCTGGGGGCGGCGAGCGAGGACCCGGTGCGCTGTGGGCGCAGGGTTTAGGGTCCTCGGGATGTCAGGGTTCACTACAGCACGGAGGTACGGAGCACTGATGAGGCGTACGTTTCAGGATGAGAAAGACAGTCGGTGTTATGTTTGTATTGTTGCCGTTATTGTTGTGTTTCCGTCGTAAGAACGTGGCATCGGACCATCCAAACTTGGAAATAAGCGTGCCTCTGAAAACACGTGGCGTGCTTTGGGATTCTGCCTCACGCTAGTCCTGAAATCTGTGGTTTCACTCACCCTGGTGGAAATGAAACATGGACGCATACAGAAAACAAACGTGATCTTTCCTAAAGGAAACGCAGGCTGCCTGGAGGCAGACGTTTCTTTGTCCTTCCTGGTGATGAGTGCATTTCCACCATGTTCGCTGAGGCGAGCCGCCCCGTGTGGCCCCCCTGCCCAGCCGCGGGAACAGCCGTGTTCCCCATCCCTCCCCACGCACCTCGACGCACCTGCTCTCCGTTTATTTGCACGATTCCTTCCCCGTCCTCACAAAACCCCACCTTGGTGGAAGCCCCCACCCTAGGAGGCAGAATTTGGGTTACAGAGACTAAGAAGATCCCATCCTCTGCTGGGGGACCCTAAATCCAGTGCAGGAGGGAAACATGATCCAAACGGCAAATAGGGCAACGTGGGACCCTCTAGACCCTCCGGACTCTACAGGGATATGCGGGGTGCATCGGCTGTGCATTGGGAGCATGGGCGGGGGTCCAGAGGCCTTGCTCCAGGAAAACTCTGGAAACAGGTGTGAGCGGAGCAGGACTCTGGGGAGGCGCCTCCTGTCTGTCCTCGGGAGGCTGTGCGAGCTCAGAGGAGACCTGCGGGGTTTGAAGGAACGTTGCCATAGTAACGGCTAAAGGGGTCTAAGGGAATGGGCAGGAAGCAAGCAGCCAGGACGAGGGGACTAGGGGACCTGTGTCGCGGGAAGACGGCCGGCTGGAGAGCCCCAGATGGAGAGAACGGGTGACCCCGTGTGGACGGGGGGCCTCGGGCAGACCCTGAGAGGGCACGGCCCCGGCAGCCGGCAGGGCGGCAGGGGGGCTCACGGGACCTGTGGCATTGGTGGCGTGATCTGAAGTCTGCGCCCTTTGCCCCATGACCACAGCTGGAAGCCTGGTGCCCTGAGCCCAGAAACTTCCTGCCCAGCGTGTTAGGACAGCCTGGGCCAGAGATGGTCAGCTTCACCGGCCCGGGGACAAGGACCCAGCCGTGTAGCAGAGGACGGGGACGACGTCCGTGTCTGAGTGCCCTGGGACTGAGTGGCCCTGGCACATCCCTCCTGTAGGGCCCCCGGGTCGAGGTAAACAGGGCCCTGTAGCATGGGACTTGAAGGGGACCCTCTAAGACGTCCCTGTCCTTGCTGGCGGTGGTCACGCCCCACGCATCCCATTCCCAGAACCTTCGAGGGCACCAGACTCGGTGAGCAGCCGCTCTGCCCATTCAGCTGCAGCCCCGAGTCCCAGGTGAATCCCGTGGAGGCCTGGCTCTGCCTCGGGACTGCTTCCTGCGACCTGAGCCCAGGCTGCCGCCCCCAGACCACGGAGCAGGTCAGGATGGGGACCCGCCCTTCGGGTGAGCCACGTGAAGCAGGTCCCAGCCGGGGACAGGTGTTAGTGAACGGCTTCAGATACGCTCCCCCTCAGTGAGAGTTGTCCCTGGCATGCTGGCGCAGCCCTTGCAAGGTCACTTCTACCTGCAGGCGCCCCGGTGTCACCCGATGAGCAGGTGCGGGTCACACGGGCCACGTGAGTGAGCAGAGCGCGGCCAGCCTTCCCGTCTCTGCCTTTCTCCTTCGTATCCAGAAACGCCCAGGGACCTTCTGTGATGATCGCGAGCTTCTGGGGCAGCGGCCCGGGCCCCCGCCGCCGACGGATGTGTGCGGCTGGCCACGTGAGCGGTGACTTCTGCGGTCTTCTCCAGGTGGGTGTGTGCCCGCCGCAGCGGGCCATCCCCGGAAAGCTGCTGGTGGGTCAGGCGGCCCCGGGGCTTGGGGGCGAGCCGTGCTTCCGGCTGCTAGTCCTGCGAACGCTGCTCAGCCGGTTTGAAAGCGTAACCTGACCTGGATCCTCGCTGCAGGAAAACGTGCTCTGCATGTTTGATGTCTGCAAGAGCATCACTGTTCAGCCTTTGATTGGAGCTCGTTCGTGGTAGCTTAGCAGGGAGCAGCGTGAACTCGGGCTAACAATCGGCGCCCCAGGCTCCCGGCGGAGCCGCCGGCGCGCTCTTGGCCACTGTGAACCCTCTCCCGAGCCCCGTCTGCGCTAACCCATCCGGATGAGGGAGCCCGCAGCCTCACAGGGACCCTTTATTCCCCCGCCTCCCGGCGGTGCAGAAACGGGCGCCGATGCCAGCCTAGCCCCCGCCACGCCCCCTTACGCGTTCACCTCTTGAATTCCAGTGCGCCTGTCCCGCAGTGGACTCCTGCAGTGTGAGCGCGCAGATCCCCTCCTGCCCCCCGGGACGGCAGCGCTCTGCAGAGGACGTGGGCCCAGAGCGGCTTCCAGGCACTGCCGTCGCAGCGGCCACTGTCGCGTTGGGGGGCCCCATCAGGGCGGCTGCGTCCCCGCAAACCAGCACTCCGACCACACCTTCTCCTACCTTACCTGGAAGGTAGGTGGTGGGGAGGCCAGCGTCCGCCCTAGACCCCGATTCTGGAGCCACGCCCTGTGAGCTGGCGACCTCACTGTCCCCCTGGTCGCCTGGCCAGTGCTTGCGGCCCCAGCGGACCCCGCAGCCGGCCCCCACAAGAGCCCACGTTTACTGGGTGAGCTGTGTATTTCGGATCGGGGCCATGCCCCTCCGGACCGGAGCTGTGAGTGATTGCCGATTCCTCGTGGACACGCAGGGCACTCGCAGCACGAAGGGCCACGGTGGAAAGGCTGGTGCCCATGTTGGGTGTTTTCACGGAAACGTCAGAGGTCGGGACTTTGGGGAGCACGCCTCGTACGACCCTTACTCCAATGCCGAGGGAGAGGATTTGCATCGCGGCTGGGATTAATGTAGCCAGAGCGGGGCTCTCAGATTGTAGCTGCCCCCAGCGTCCCTGTGGGCTTGTGGGCACACCCCGGGCTTCTGACTCTGGGTACCGTCCATTGCTCACCAGGGCCTCGTGATGCTGGTGCCGCTGGTCCTGGGACCCCACTTTGGGAACCGGGAAAGTAAGCCGACCAGCAGGTTCCACAAGCTTGCTCCCCTCCGGTCTCCATCCCTCCTGCTCCGACCACTATGTTCTCTGAAGCTGTCCCTCCCTCTCCCCACAGCTCCCTCGGCCACAGTGGCTCAGCGTGCTGGCCTCGTCCCAAGCAGCTCTGTCCCCTCGCTCAGCGTGACCCTGGAGCCGTCTCCGTGCAAGTTCCTGCTGGTGCGGTGGACCCCGCCGTCCGTGGCTTCCCAGACACAGACGCTCAGGCGCCTCCGGGTCTGGGGTTCCGGGTCCACGTGGCTTCCCGAGCAGCTCTGTGTCTGGCGGTGGATTTTGGAGACCACTCTGGGCTTCAAGTGGCGATCCACAATGTGTCCGGGGGAATGGCGGTCACTGCGTACCACCAGTTCGGGAAAGGTAGGGCGCTCGGTGTCGGGATCCGAACCCAGACAGGGAGTGCAGGTACGGCGAGACCCCAGAGGTAGCACTGGCCACACTGGGGCCGAAAGGGGACCCCACTCCTCCCCCCGCCCCCCTGCCTGCCGTGTTCTGATAACGGAGCTCGGGTGCCCGCACCGTGCCCGCTCCCCGCACACATTTCCTCATAGACTCCCGCCATCGCCCTGTCCCCCACTTGGAGGAGCACGGGGAGGCCAGAAGGGCGGGGCTTTGTCCTGCGGTCGCACACCTGGTGAGCCACATGACCCCCTCCACGGGGGAAGCTCTGAGCTGTGGTGCGCGTGGCGGATACTGTCCCCTCACCCCCCCACACACACCATCGCACACTTAACCTTCTGCACTAAAATGTCAGACACTTTGCATTTAGGCAAAGTCACCAAAGCCATCTCTGTCCAGACCTCTTGGCGCTGGAACTGGTCTGCGTGGACAAGGACTGAGTCCCCAGAGCTGGTGTTGGGGTGTGTGTGGAGGGTGAGGGGAAGAATTCCGACCTTGTCCTGCTCACCGGCGCCGTGTCACTCTGTGCTGTTTATCTTTTTATTATTATTTTTGAGTGCGGTACCTTCTCGAAGTGCAAACGCCCGCCTTATAGGGAGAGGGTAGCCGTGGGGCATCCCCCCAGGCGGCAGTGCTCTCTGTGTCCGAGAGGTCCACACACTTGAACGTTCGGTACGTTGGCCTGTGCATTCCGTCGACGAGTCTCAGGGGGCTGGTTGTATTTATTTTTCTCTGCATGGCCACCCCCTGGCGCTGCTGGCCCTGCCCCCAGGGATCTGGAGATTTCCAGCCTCCGCCCGCCACCCCTGCTTGTGGGTTGAGTTCTGCTGTATGCAGCTGGGCTCCCCTTATTACTCATCTTTTCTAAAATTATTCTGGTTATCTTCACTTGTCCGTTTTCCCATGTGGACTTTAGACTCCCACTGGCTCGCGTGAAAACATCTTATTGGCATTTTTACTCGTCTAGTGTTAAATTCATGGATCGATTTCTGCAGACTGTTGATGCTCCAGAACCTCCTCCCTCGTGAAAACAGCTTTCTCTGCCCAAGTCTTCCTTGCGTCTCTAGAAGCATTTAAACATGTCTTCACGGGGAAAGCGCACGTTTCTCGGAAGAAATTTTATTTTTTGTGCTGGGGTATAGGAGAGCTTTTCTTTCATTTCTTCTGCAAGTGGGTTGTCCCTGGGATGCAGAAGAGTCACTGGTGTCCACTGTTAATTTTGTGCCCCCGGGTCGCTCTGAGTTATCACGTCGTGTGTAGTTACTGTGATGCTTACTCCATAGCGTTTGTGGTTTCCGCGATATTTACAGGCGGGGACACGCCGGCCCCGCACCTCCAAGCTGACGCCTGTCCTGTACTTCTCTCACTCGCTCAGCGTGGCTGCCACTTCCAGAGCAAGGTGGCCGAGGACAGGCGACAGTGGCATCTTTGTCTCGGGATGCTTTTGGTGTCGCCCATTAAAGCGGGTACCAGATCTGGGGCCGATCGAGCTTCTTGAATGTCCAGGAGCTTCTCATCTTTCCTCCTTTATCAGGACTTGTTTTTATTTTTTGGTTCTTTATTTTAAATTCCAGTCAGTTAGCGTACAGGGCAGTACGAGTCTCAGGTGTACCATGCGGAGACTCAGCACGTCCCCGCGTCACCCCGTGCTCATCACGCGGGGGCCCCCGCCCCCTCCCCTCTGGTGCCCAGCAGTGTGCGCCCTGCAGTGAAGTCTGTTTCTTGGTTTGTCTCTCTCTCTCTCTCTCTCTCTTTTTGCCCCTTTGCTTGTTTGTTTTGTTTCCTAAATTCCACATACGCGTGAGATCACATGGTATTTGTATTTCTATGACTGACTTATTTTGCTCAGCGTAATACTTTCTAGCTCCATCCACATCATTGCAAATGGGAAGCGTTCATTCGTCTTGATGTCTGAGTAATATTCCATTATATATGTGTGTGTATGCACACACACACCCCCCCCCACATCTTCTCTATCCACACATCCTTTGATGGACATTCGGGCTGCTTCCACAGTTTAGCTAGGGTCGATAATGCCGTTATGAACATCAGGGTGCGTGTGTCCCTTGAATCAGTCATCGTGTATCCTTTGGGTAAATGCCTCCTAGTGCAATTGCCCGGCCGGAGGGTAGCTCTATGTTTAGCTTTTTGAGGAACCCTCATACTGTTTTCCAGAGTGGCTTCTCCAATTTGTGTTCCCACCAACGGTGTAGGAGGCTTCCTATCAAGAATTTTAATTTTTTTTTAATTTTTAATTTTTTAAAAGATTTTATTTATTTTAGACGGGGGGGAGGGCAGAGGGAGAGGGAGAATCTGAATCAGACCCCGTGCGGTATGTGGAGCCCAACCTGGGCCCAGGTTCCAGGGCCCTGAGACCATGACCTGAGCCGAAATCAAGTCCGACACTTGGGGGC
>JAPYYJ010000920.1:0-14938 GCA_028533885.1 Nasua narica
CCTGTTTTCTTTTCTCATCAATCTGTGTGAATCACCTTAGCTTACTCTCCTTTCAACTCTTCTCATCCCCGTCAAAACCTCGCCTTAATGAGACACCCTGAGTTTTTATTGAGAGCTGGAAGAAAGAAGGCAGCCACGTGACAGTTACTTGTGCTTTTTGTCCGTAAGCCTATCATTGAGCCCATACCTCTTAAGTGTCTCCCTGTATCCTGCATGAGTGGGTCCGATTTCTAGTATCAGAAGGAATCTTTTGTTACTGCCAACGTCCTTTTTTCAGAGAATCACGTAAGGCATCTGATCTCCTTCATAACGGGCTAACTGGAAAGCTCAGGGCAGATTTAATTTTTAATTGCAATGAGGCTCAATTTTGGCCTCTGTGGTGGAGGTTCTTGAATTTTACCCTTCTTCATGGATTTAATTTGCAGCCTCTGTCTTAAACTTTTTGTGTGTATCTTGCCACCTCTGGTGTAGGTGGGTTATGCTAGATCCGTGCAAAGAAAAGACTGCTATGAATCTAAAATTAAAATGATGTAGAATTTACTTATTATTTTTTTTTTAGAATTTACTTATTGAAAGGAACCCCAAAGGGTATCTAGTTAGCAACATAATTTTCCTTGACAGTGTTATCATTTTAAGGACAATGGGTATTTTTTCTTTTCTTTTTTGCAGTTTTTGTTTATATTATGATAAAATACACATAATATAAAATTTATATTTTATACATATTATACATATTTATATTCATTATATATACATATATATGCTGTCTTAATCATCTCTATATATTCAGTTCTGTGGAAATAAATATATTGGCATTATGGATCTGGCTGCAGAACTCCTTTCCTCTCACAAAAATTGAAAACTCTATGTTATTAAACAAACTTTATTTTTTAAGATTTTATCTTTTTAAGGGAAGTTTTGGGTTCACAGCAAAATTAAGAAGAAGGTACAGAGATTTCCCGTGTGTCCCCCTGCACCTACATGTGCACGGCCTCTCCCTGCTAGACCTTCAATAAGGTCAATAAGGTCAACCCTATTGACCCTCCCTGCTACGTGTACATTTATTGTAATTGATGAACCTGTATTAACACGTCATACTCACTCGAAGTCCATGGTCACATGAGGGTTCACTCTTGGTGTTGAACATTCTTAGGGTTCAGACAAATGTATGATGATGTGTATCCGTTAATATATTATTGTACACAGTATTTTCCCTGCTCTAAAAATCCTCTGTGCTCTGCTTATTTGTCTCTTCACCACCACCAGTCCCTGGCATCCATTGATTTTATTGCTGTCTGCATAGTTTTGCTTTTTCCAGAAAGCCAGAAAGTTGGAATCATGCAGTGTGCAGCCTTTTCAGTTTTGGCTTCCTTCACTTAGTAATATGTGTTTAAGTTTACTCCAAGTCTTTTCATGGCTTGCTGGTTGATTTTCTCTTTAGTGCTGAATAATATTCCCTTGTCTGAATGGACCACAGCCAGTCTATCTGTTCATCTACTGAGGACACTTTGTTTGCTTCCAAGTCTTGGCAGTTACGGATAAAGCTGCTGTGAGTGCAGGTTTTGTGTAGACGTAAGTTTTCAACTCCTTCCGGTAAATACCAAGGAGCTCGAATGCTGGATTGCATAGTAAGGGGTATGTTTAGTTTTGTAAGAAACCACCCATCTGCCTTCCAGAGTGGCTGTACCATTTTGCATTCCCACCAGCAGCGAATTCCTGTTGATCCTCATTGTCAGCAGTGTTGACTGTTGGCAGTGTTCTAGACTTGGACCATTCTAATAGGTGTACAGTGGTAAATTTTGTTGTTTTAATATGCATTTCCCTAATGACATGTGGTGTGGTGCATACATTTTCATATTTTTACTTGACATCTGTATATCTTTTTTGGTGAGACGTATGTTAAGGTCTTTGACCCATTTTTAATCCGATTGTTTGTTTCTTACTGTTGAATTTAAGAGTTCTTGGTAAATTTTGAGTAACAATCCTTTATCAGATGTATCTCCTGCGAATATTTTCTTCCAGTCTGTGGCTTGTCTTCTCATTTTCTTGATGTTGTCTTTTGCAGACCATACATTTTTAATTTTAATGAAGTTAAGCTAATCAGTTGTTTATTTCCTGGATCATGCTTTTGTATTGTATCTTAAACGTTATTGTCTTAGCAAAGGTGATCGAAGTTTTCTTCTATGTTATTCTTCTAGGGATTTTATAGTTTTGTGTTTTATATATAGGTCAGTGATGCCTTTTGAGTTAAATTTTGTGAAGTGTGTAATGTCTGTACCTAGATATGTGTGTGTGTGTGTGTGTGTGTGTGTGTCTGTATATATTGCATTTGGATACCAGTTGTTCCATCACTATTTGTTGGAAAGACTATCTTTGCTTCATTGTATTACCTTTGCTCTTTTGTCAAGGATCAGTTGACTGTATTTATGTGGCTTTATTTCTGGGCTCTATTGTTCTGTTAATCGGTTTGTTCATTCTTTTGTCAGTACTGTACTGTCTTGATTACTGTAGCTTTTTAAAAAAATATTTTATTTTTTAAAAGGATTTTCTTTATTTGTTTGAGAGAGAGGAAGTGAGGGAGAAAGAGAAGAGTTTTGCACAAGTTGGGAGACAGGCAGAGGAAGAGGGAGAAGCTGACTACCCACTGAGCCGGGAGCCTCACATGGGGTTTGATCCCAGGGCCCTGGAATCATGACCTGAGCAAAAGGCAGATGTTTTACTGAGTGAGCCAACCAGTTTAATAATAAATCTTGAAGTTGGGTAGTGTCAGTCCTCCAACTTTTTTCTCCTCCAATATTGTATTAATTATTTTTTTTGCTTGTTTGTTTGTTTTTTGCTTCTCCTTATAAACCGTAAAATTGATTTGTTGGTATCCACAAAATAATTTGCTGGGATTTTGATTGGGATTGCATTGAATATATAGGCCAAGTAGGGAAGAACAGACATCTTGACAATACTGAGTCTTCCTATCCATGAACATGTACCGTCTCTTCAATTATTTCATTCTTTGATTTCCTTCACCAGAGTGTTATAGTTTTTCCCATACAGATTTTTTGCATATTTTTTTAGATTTATACTGAAGTATTTCATTTTGGGGGTGCTAATATAAATAGTATTGTGTTTTTAATTTCAAATTTCATTTGTTCATTGCTGGTGTATAAGAAAGTGATTGACTTTTATATATTAACCTGTATCCTACAACTTCACTATACACTTTATTAGTTCCAGGAGATTTTTGTTGATTCTTTTGTATTTTCTTTTTTTTTTTAATATTTTATTTATTTATCAGAGAGAGGGAGAGAGTACACAAGCAGAGGGAGTAGCAGACAGAGGGAGAAGCAGGCTCCTCCCTGGGTAGGGAGGAGCCTGATGCGGGACTTGATCCAGGACCCTGGGATCATGACCTGAGCTGAAGACAGACGCTTAACTGATTGAGCCACTCAGGGGTACCTCTTTTGTACTTTCTGTGTACACAACAATGTCATCTGTAAACAAAGACAGTTTTATGACTTCCTTCTCAATCTGTGTACTTTTTACTTCTTCCTCCCTCCCTTTGCTATTTTTTTTTTTTTTTTGTCTTTTTGCATTAGCTAGAACTTCTTGTACAGTGTTGAAAAGCAGTGGTAAGATGGGACATACATACTTGCCTTGTGCTTGATCTTAGCAGGAAAGTTTCAAGTTTCTCACTATTAAGTATGATGTTAGTTGTATGGTTTTTATAGATACTTTAACAAGTTTTTTGTTTCCTCTGGTATGCTGAGGCATAGTATTTTTGGCATTTTTCCTACATGGTGTTATCTGAGCTCCCTAGACCTGTGGTTTGATTTCTGGCATTAATTTGGGGGAAATTCACAGTCATTTTTTATTTCAAATATTTCTTCTGTTCCTTTCTTTCTTTCTTCTCCTTCTGGTATTTCCATTATGGGTCATTTGCATATGGTTGCCCTGCAGTTCTTGAATAATCTGTTCTTTTTCTTCTTCTTCTTCTTTTTTTTTTTTTAGCCTTCATTCTCTTTGATTTTCAGTTTAGAGGTTTCTTTTGGTATATTCTCAAGCTCAAAGATTCTTTTCTCAGGCCTGACCACTCTGCTAATAAGCCCATCAAAGACATTCTTTATTGCTGTGATAGTGGTTTTGATCTCTAACATATTTTTGGGTTCTTTCTAAGGATTTCCTTCTCTCAGCTTACCTTTCTCATCTGTTCTTGCATGCTGTCTACATTATCTATTAGAGCTTTTAGCACATTAATCATATTTGTTCTAAATTCCTGGTCTGATAATTTCAACATCCCTGCCGTATCTGTTTCTGATGCTTGCTCTGTCTCTTCAAATTGTGTTTTTGCCTTTTGGTATGCTTTGTAATTTTTTAAAGAAAATTGTATATGTCTATACATGGTGTTCTGATATACATAGTGAAATGAATACTACATGCAAGCTAATTAACATTCACCTTCTCACATAGTTGCCATTTTGGGGGGTAAATTTTTCTTGACAGGTGACATACCAGATGAAAGGAACTGCTGTAAATAGACTTTTAGTAATGTGGTGGTGAGATTTAGGGGAAGGGAAAGTGTTCTCCTATGTTTAGGTCTCAGTGTTTTAGTGAGCCTTGCCTCTGGGCTGTGAACTTCAGAGGTGAGTCTCAGTTTTTTCCTCCTCTTTAGATGGGACAAGATGGGCTTGAGTGCCCTGGAATTGGGTATTTCCTATTTCCCATGTAGAAGGCTAGAGCTATTTAAAGTGGGGTATTTCCTTTCCTTAAGGTAAGTCAGGCTCTGATATACCTGAGCAGGTTAGGGTCTGGTTAACTTTCTTGCAAAGGCAGGCTTTGTGAAGAGCATAGTGTTCTGGAGTATTTGACAATGGTTCCTTCTGCCCTCCTCCTGCCAGAAGAATGAGGGCATTTTTTCCCCCCTGATATTTATTGTGTGGGTTCGGCCAAGTTTCACAGTTTTCTAGGGACCCCTTATAAATGAGTCCCCTTGGTGTTAATTCTCGGAGTCGTGTCTATGCTGAGCCTCCAGGATTCTGTGAAAATTACAGTTCAGGTAATGGCTCCCATGGTGGTTTCCACTCGTGAGTCTGTTTTGGTAAGCTACTGCTCTCTGTATTCACCTGTCTGTCTCTCCAGTCCTGAGGGTAGCAGTTTGCCCTGTGTCCTCCCATCTTTTATGCATTTAGAAAGAGTTATTGACTTTTCAATCTGTTGAGGTTTTTACTTGTTAGGATGGAATGGTGACTACCTAGCTCCTTACATGCATAATGGGGACTAGAAACCTCCTCTGTATCTATTTTTGCTAGGTAGATATTCATTCCTTAGTGTAAAATTTTATAATAAAAACTACTTCAGGAGGTTTAGAATATACAAGAAAATAAAAAAAGAGGAAAATATCATGCAGAATGGGACTCAGTGTCTTGGAGAATACCTCTCCACTTAATCACTGAGGCTCTGATCTTGGTTTCCTGTGATTTATCAGGATCTCCTCCCAAGGACTGAGACTAGCTCATTCAGACAGATTGAAAACTTACTGAGATATTTCTTCCCAAGTTATTTTAGTTGATTTCAGGAAACAACTGAATCAACTTATTCACTTTAAGCCAAAGGAATAACGGTCTAATTATGGATTTTAAGCATCCATTATTCAACATTTGTCACCGAACAGATACGCGTGGAGCACCTACCAGGTATTGGGGCAGATGCTAAGTAATGGTGGTGATACAGCATCAAACGAATAGACAAAAACTCCTCCCCTTGTGGAACTGACATAGTAGTGTGGGGAGTGTCATTAGACGAGATTACACTGATAAATATATGCCAATATATGATATGAAATAAGTGCTATGAAGAAAAATAAAGGATGAAGCTGGATGGGGAGTGTTAGAGTGGGAACTATTTATATTTTTGTTTGCATGGTCAGGGAGGAACCTTCTAGAAGATGACATGAGAAATATACGTGTGTCTGGAAGAAGCGGATGAGAGCAGAATTTGAAGGCAGGGACCCTGAAAAAAACCCCTCTATTTCAGTGATTCAAAGTGGACTCTGCTTAGACGCTTGAGTTTTCCTGAATGTGTATTTCAGTCAGATTTGAGAAACACCTTTTAAAACCTCTTTATATTGCCCCTCCAAAGCCCCAGATAAAGGCGGGCACATAAGATAAGTGAGAGCTGGATTATTTGGAGTTCCTCGTTTGTCCGGGGAGAAGCTGAAGCACAGACAGTTGAAGACTCTCCTTCCCCCTACCGCGTACAACAGTGTACAAGTTACAAATAATGAGAAAGGATTCAGCAATGTCCCTGCGGTTTCCCAGGGGACTCCAGGAAGGTTGAAACTTGTTCTGAATGGGATCTCTTGTTCCCTACAGATTTCAGATTTTCCTATACTCAGTTCATTATTGGAAACAACTTTGTCCCAGTGCATAAGACCATTTCCTCCTTAATGCCATTGAGGTCACACAGACTGTTCTGGGAAGGTCTCTTTGGAACCTTTGGAATGAAAACGTGTTTAAAACCATGAGCTCATGCTTTTCATGGATGAGACTTTTTCTGATGGACTGTCACATTATTAAAAAACACCCACCCACCATCCCAGGCATGAGTTAATTTGAAAGAAAACTATTCACAAAGCAGAGTTATGATTTGCAACGAAATAAGTCATTGCGATTTTTCAGCTGAAAGTTATAGAGGGATGTGTGAATGTGTTACTTGGAGATTCATGTATATAGTTTTATTTGCCTTTCACTATGGGAAGAAGACAGGGTAGGTATTGTAATTTTCATTTTCCATCTGAAAAGCCTTAGGTCCAAGAGATTCAGTGACTGCCTACGGTCACAGCCCGGGGTAAGACTCTGGCTCTCTTGATTGCCTTACGTTATACCATTTCACTCCGCGCCTCCCACCTCAAAGTCCCAGATCCTATGTTAAGACACCCAGAAAGACAACAACATATATCAGTGCCTCTGTTTCTAATTTTTCTTCTCAGTGGGAAGAGCACTATATTTCAACCCTAAGAAACTTGACATTTTCTTTGTGCTGATTTGGCAGAAATTCCCAGGGCGGAGATGAGCTCCTGCCACTGTAACTGACTTAAGGTGAATACAGCGACCTCTTTTTTAAGTTCTTTCAAACTCTTTACCCTGAACCAAGTAGCTACAATTTCCAGGGAGCAAAATTTGTCCATGCCATCAACCCCAGGGCTGGATACTAACTTTCATCTAAATTCAGGTCGTCTTCTTTTATTTAGAGCTAGCACTCCAATTCTAGCTGGTACCGTCTCACCTTTCGCACTTGATGTATGTAAGCGTATTGCGTGAATTTTCTTTTGCTGCTTTAACAAATTACCACAAGTCGTGTGGCTTCAAACAACACAGGTTTATTATCTCAGTTCTGGAGGTTGGTGGTTGGACGTGGGTCTCAGCGAGCCAATAGCAAGGTGTCCGCGGGGCTGTCTTCCTTCTGCAGACTTGAGGATAAACTCTTCTCCTGCTTTTTCAGACTTCAGAAGTCCCTTTCATGGCTTACAGGCTTGCATTCTTATTTCTCTATCGTCGAAGCCAGCAACGTTGGGCCAAGTCTTCTTCACCTGCCATCTCTCTAGGTCTTGCTAGTTCCATCTTCCATTTATAACAGTCCTTTGGATGACATCACCCCCCCCCCCCCAATAATCCAGGCTAGTCCGCCATCTTTGATTAGCAACCTTTGATTCTATTGGCATTCTTTATTTCTCTTTGCCATGTTATCTAACTTTTCACAATTTCTGGGAATTAGGCCATGGATGTCTTTGAGGGGCCTTATTTTTCCTGCCACATATATATTATTTTGTTTTCTAGTTGTCTCCTTGTAACAGTGTGCATATTAGTGTACAACAGTTTGGGTAGGGGCACCCAGGTGGCTCAGTCAGTTGAGCATCTGACACTTGATTTCAACTCAGTCGTGCTCTCAGGGTCATGAGATCGAGCCCTGAGTTGGACTTCCTGCTCAGCGTGAAGTCTGCTTGAAGATTCTCTCTCCCTCCCACCCCCACCTCCCATTTTCTCTCTCTCAAATCAATAAATAAACCTTTAAAAAAAAAACCCCAAGCCTCCAATTTGGATAGTTTATCATGCCACTAAATATTGCTGAACACCGTAATAAGTGGGATCCTGTTTTCCTATAAGGAACATTTGAACCAAATAAATTATAGCTAAAACTCACAGTATGCTATAAAATCAAAGGTACAGACATTAAAAAACCTTTTAAATTAGTTAGAATAATAATATTAAACCATAAACCCTGTAAAGCGAAGATAAATGTATTGTCCAATAATTCCATACTGCTTTTTCAAGTACCAAAAATGATAAAGCTAGCGCAGTACGGTTTTAATGTCATCATTTAGATACGATTAAAGACTAGCATCTTGTCAAGTCAAACATCCATAAAATATTTACATAAATATATAAATAATTATATATAAAAATATATAGTATATATAATATATAAATATATAAAAACATAAAATACTTAATAAGAATTTTCCTCATGATTCAGAAAGGCTTCCGAAATAGTGATTTGAATAAACCTAAAGCTTCCAAAAGCTTAACGCTCTTATAGCCCCATGGTGGGCAGTTGGTTCACAATCTCCCCTCTGGCTTGGGAGACACGCTTTTTTTTTTTTTAATATTTTATTTATTTATTTGACAGAGAGAGAGAGAGTCACAAGTAGGCAGAGGCAGGCAGAGAGAGAGGGTAAGCAGGCTCCCTGCTGAGCAGAGAGCCTGATGTGGGACTCTGTCCCAGGACCCTGAGATCTTGACCTGAGTCGAAGGCAGAGGCTTTAACACACTGAGCCACCCAGGCGCCCTGGGAGACACTCTTTTCAAAAACTTGTCTACCGCTCTCCTTCTTTTGCTGTGAGGTGAACAGGGAATGACAGGGAAGAGGAAGTGAAGGTGACACGGTGGCCCGCGACGGCACCGAGCAGCCCCCTGAGCTACCAGGGAGATGCCCGAGGGTCCACATGCACAGTGCTCTTACCTGCCACCTGGTTCTGAATGGCTGCCTCTCCGAACATTTTCTTACAGCTTTAAAAGATTTTTTAACAAAATGGGTGCCTGATTGAACCCTGTTAGTTTATCTACTGATTAAGAACACCTTTCACCTTGTATGATTGCCTTGTAGTGAGTTTATTTCACGTCGTTTCCAAATTCCTGCGTGGTAGATTTGAAAGAAGGGCGTGCTTTGCTCTTCCTTTTCTGCCCCATTTCTCCTTACTCCAGATACAGCCTTCCCCCTCTTCCCTGTTCCACTTCTTCTGTTCTTCCTTTCCCCTTCTCTGCTGATCCAGGGTATTTGTTCTTTCTCTCTCTGACTGCCTCACGGTCCATGTTCTCCAGCCCCACCGCCCCCTTCCCTGCTTTCGGGGACTTTACCTGCAGACCCCAGTTAGCCGTGTGATTGCAGACTGGTGACTGGATATTAGGAACAGAATGTATTCTGGAAGCACTTCAGTGAAAACAACGCTTCCTAAATAAACATCAGACTTTAGGTGTGGGGAGCACTTAGTATCCTTGAAATTATTCTCCTAGCTGAAACGTGTTACCACTCAAGGCATTGAGTCACAAAAGCGTTATACAACATTTATACATTCTGTGGGGTTTTAAAAGTATCACATGCTAATACAAAAATTTGAACAGTTCAGAAAGGCACAGAGAGGAAAATAAAATTATGTGGTAATCACACAAAGAAAAGCCCTAACAAATGTTTTGAAGATAACTTTATTTTTATTATAAAAGAATTATGTACGCAGTGTGGCAAATTCAGAGTTTTCAGCAAAAGCATAAGAGAGAAAGTAACCATTGTCCAACAAGTCAGGAGTGACTACGGTTGATGTTAATGAATATATGCCTGGGTGGCTCAGTCGGTTAAAGCCTCTACCTTGGGCCCAGGTCATGTTCTCAGGGTCCTGGGATCAAGCCCTGCATCGGCCTGGGCTCTCTGCTCAGCAGGGAACCTGCTTCCCCCCCACCCCCATCTCTGCCTGCTTGTGATCTCTCTCTCTCTCTCTGTCAAATAAATAAATAAAAAGTCTTAAAAAAGAAGAAAAATGTTAACTAGGTCCCGGTTCAGGTGTGGCCCTGGTTGAGTAACTTAGCTTTCTGAGTCTGAGTTTCCTTTAAAAAAAAAAATACATATATTTTCCCTATATTTTGAAATAATCTGAATCATGTGGAATATCCAGTTTCATATCCTTTCATTTAATCTTGTATAACGAACATTGTTCGATATCATTACAAACATAGTACGTTTTTTATTTGCTGCATAAGGTCCCGTTGTGTAAATGTTACTCTGTTTACTTCCCAGTCCTCTGTTGTTGGTCATATAGGCTGTTTCCTATTATTTGTTTTTAGTAATGCTAAAAACAAATAATGCTGTGATGAATATCTTTGTTCACAAACTTTTCCTTCTTTTTTTTTTAAAAAAAAAATCTTTTTTTTTAAAGATTTTATTTATTTATCTGACACACAGGGAGAGAGATCACAAGTAGGCAGAGAGGTAGGCAGAGAGAGAGGAGGAAGCAGGCTCCCTGCCGAGCAGAGAGCCCTATGCGATCATGACCTGGGCCTAAGGCAGAGGCTTTAACCCACTGAGTGGCCCAGGCGCCCCTGCAATCATCTTTGATGCAGGTTGTCCCAAAAAGGAGAAGCAGTCCTCCCTCACTTCCCTGGAGGTATGAGAGTGTCCATCTGACCATAATATTATAGTGACAGAGTAATTGCACAGTTTTACTGTGGAACATTTTTAATTCTCATTCTCTGATTTTGATTAAGTTCCCATCAATTTTAATATTAATAAAAAAAGAGAATGAATTGTTTGATATTTTTTTAAGTAGACTTTTTATTTTATTTTATTTTTTTAGAGAGAGAGAGAAAGAGAGTACAGTGGGGGGAAGGGCAGAGGGGGAGAGAGAGTACAAGCAGGGGGAGCATCAGGTTTCTTGCCAAGCAAGGAGCCTGATGTGAGGCTCCATCCCAGGACCCTGGGATCATGACCTGAGCCGAAGGCAGACGCTTACCTGGCTGAGCCACCCGGCACCCCTGAGTAGTTTGTATTTTAATCTTACGAAATAAATGTGTCACATAGAGATAACCACTGGCAAATCTTTAAAAATAATCATTTTGTTTATAAAATAAATACATATGAAAACATATATGTATATTTGTGTGTGTGTATAAACATACTGTATGTAAAATGTATCAAATTTAGAATTATGGAAAGAGCATAAAAGAGAAAATAACCCTCATCTTGATAGTTTTGCTGTGGTCAGAAATTCTTGATCATACCTTTGCACTTTGCCTAACAATTACTATTCACTAGTAATTTGGGAGGTCACGAATATTCAGTGTCAAACAGGTTGGCATTTGCATCACGCCAACTCATCTCCAGGATCATTTCCCTTATTAGGGTTGAGGTCACTGAAAAGGTCACAAGTGGTAGGTAAACTTCAGCTGTCATTCATTCTGCTGTTTTAGAAAGTTCTATGGCACTCACCACATACTTTCTAGAATTAAGTAAATTGTGCTATTTAGATTTTGACAAGAGTGCTATGATGTTTTAGTGTATTAGTAGGGATTTTTATTGTTTTGTGATGTATATCATCTATTATGTACTATTTGGGCATAAACATTTTTAATTGTGAATTAAAAAAGAAGTAGACTTATTTTTCTAAGTTTTAAAAAGGAGGAATTTAATGTTATATCTCTTTGGTGTCAGTGAGAAGGTTTAACTCATTGTCTATTTAAATGTATTACAACTATATTTAGTTAATCTAATTGTTTTTATTTTCAATGTTCCTAAAACCATCAACAACTTTTCAAAGATGGCGGATGGAACAGTAGGTCGCCTTCTTAACAGTAACAGAGAGGAGGAGCCAGCCATCTTAGGATATAAGATTTTGACAACATTCTAGAAGATAAAAGTGGGACAATTAATAACCAGGGTTTCATGGCCAGGTGTGCACACTGGTGGGATATAGACAAAAAGAAAGTTGATTTGACACAGCAGCCCTCAGAGGGATTTGGGACTTGGAGATTCTAGATATGACAGAGGGATGGGAGACTGGAGGCTGGAGCCAAAAGTGAAGCAGTCGTCTGCTTCCACAACCTTAGGCAGATTAACTATTGCCAGGTGTCTCTCCCTTCAGCAGTAGATGGAGCTTTCTTCTCTGTGGAAATTAAATGGCCCAGAAAAAAAGACCTTCGCATTCCGGCATTTAGGAAATCCTCTGTCCATAAGGATCAGGTGCCTGTCAGACCTCTCCTTCAACGGTCAGAAGTCTTCCATGCTGACATAGAGCATGGCTTTTCAGGACTGGCTTTTCAGGACCTCCTCATAAATATGGAAGGGTAAGCAAGGATGTCAAGATATTTTTGGAAAACATCCAATATGAAATAGGTAGAGCAAAGTAAATAGGAAAAATTACGTTGGAATAAGTGGAGAAATCAGATAGAGAAATAGAGAAATCAGATAACGCAGAAAGCAGAAAGGAAGGCAACAAACAAATCAGAAACCTCAGAACCTTTCACTAGTGTTCATAGAAATATTCTAGAATAGATTGTGTCCATAAACCAAGAAGAAGATACTGTGAAAAGGAACAAGTTAGAGGCCAAGAAAGAGCTTTCTGGGGGAAAAAAAAAAGAATTGATGAAATTTAGAAAGAAACCAATAAAAATAGTGGAAGAAAGCCAAGAGAATCTCTCAAAAAGTAGATAAACAAGATGCTTGGAAAATATGAGGTATTGAGGAGGGCACATATTGCATGGAGCACTGGTGTGGTGCATGAACAATGAATCTTGGAACACTGAAAAAATAAAAGTTAAAAAAAAAGGGAAATGGAAGAGCAGTCCAGGAGGTCTAACATCTAAGACTATTTTTCATAACCGGAGGGCTGAGAGACACAGTCTCTGGAATGAAAGGAGCATTTAGTGTCCAGTACAGTGGGTGAGAGGAGATGCACTAGAAGGCACTTAGCTGTGAATTTTCTAGGTAGCGTGGGTAAAGAGAAGATTCCTGAGCCTTCTGGGGAAAGACGTGGAGGCCATCCAAAAAGGATGGAAAGTCAGGAAAGATAACTAGATTTCTCGTTTGAAAATTAGATGCTGGATAAAGCAGACATGCTGGTGGGAGAGCCCTGAAATCAGTGGGTCTCACCTGGAAGTGCCCTCTGGGGAGTCCCCGGATGATGGTGGGGAGCGGGGAAGGGCTGGCCTGGGAGCCACAAGGCCTGCGTAGAGCAGGGAGATGGAGAGGTCTGGGGGAATCCTCTAAGAAAAAAGGGAGCTCCATAGAATAATTCCTGGTATGCTGGGGCTTTTAAAAGGATGAATTGTGTACCCTGGGGCAAATAATACATTATATGTTAATAAAAAAAATAAAAAATAAAGAATGAATTGTAGTCACAAAGAAGACAATGCAGTAAGAAAAGAAAGATAGGTGAAGATTCCAAGAAAAACAAAAAGCTATCCAAGAAAGGAAATGCTAGTGACTTGTAGGCATAGAGACCAGCCCGTTAGAGTAGATACTGGGTGGTAAGTTGTATCAGCACATACTGGCCGAGGACCAGGTTTGCCTTGATGCTGTTCTCATAACTTAAACACAGGTGTTCGTATTGGTTTGAGGGGAGTATGATACTGGGAGAATGTCAGAGCGATTGCGTGAGGAGCCAAAGAAAGCTTCATCTTCTATGGCCGACACAGTACTTCAGATAAGGTCAAAACCTGGTTAAAACAAGCAAAAACCCAGCATGTTATTTAGAACTATGGAGATAGCTTCCAGAAGAATAGGGTTAAAAAAGCCAAAAGTCATTACTTCTGGGAATTGGGTGAGGTAGAGCGAAAGATTATTGCTTTTCATAACAGGCTTTTAAGAAATATTCCACTTTATTAAAGTATGTGCTTGAGCTAATATGAATTACTTTTTAAAAACCATTTATTATGTAACAACCAAATGCATTGTATTAAACATTATTAGATTCTGGTTATGAACAAATAGTAAATGGTAATAAACAAATAGTAAAAAGGGACAATACGGGAAATTTGAACATGGAATGAAAATTAGGTTATGTTGTGGAATTATTATGAATTTTCTTAGGTGAGGTAATGGAACTGAGATTATCTATGAGAATGTTTGCTTCTTAGGACAAGCATGTTGAAGTATTTAATGCCAGACTCCCACAGTATCTGTAAATTATTTTCAAATAAGGCAGCGTATCCATTTCAGAGGTGGAATATACTACTATTTGTTGAATCTAGGTGGTAGCACATGGGTGTTTATTATACTATTCCTTGAATTCTCTATACTTTAGAATTTTTTTTGAAATAAAAAATTGGGAAAAGAAACATCATTCATACATACTTGGAAATCAACCTCTCCCCCCAAATGTAATATGGAGGCAGGCGCTGCCTGCTCATTTTATGGAGACTGGGACTGTTTGCAGAGGACGGGTTTCGGTGCGATGTGTTCATACCCCAAACAGCGCTGCCATAGACTGTTAAGGGGCCATTTTGGTGAGGATGCTGAGGGGATGGGCCGAATGGCAGGGAACTCAGACTCTAACAAAGAAGATGTCCGGTCAGTTCAGGACCTGTTTAAGAAAAAAATAATCCTTCAACTTCAGCGGTCCCTGAGACATTCTGTCTTCAGTGTTGTCATGGTGTATTTTCCTCGATTCTAGAGCTCGTTTCCTGGACCCCGTGTAATACCGTGGTGAAGACAGATCTTTTTGTTAAGCCCTAGTAAAAGAAGTAAGAAGTCCTTATTAGACCCAATTTTTGCCTTACTGATTTCCTCCCTGCAGGAATTGATTCTTGTGGAGGAAAAAACTATACTTTCCCCCCTATTTTACTTCTCTGAGATTGATGGCATTGGAGTGCTAGACTCCCAGTGCTCAATTCTGGTGTCCTTTTAA
>JAPYYJ010000921.1:0-14938 GCA_028533885.1 Nasua narica
CGGGGGTGGGGGGGGTGGGGGGGGTGGGGGGGGTGGGTGGTGCAGATCTCGGCCACGAGTTGGTCTTTACTGAGCCATCTCAAGTGCCCCACACTCAGGTCTTTCCAATTTGAACGCGCACGTCAACTCCCTTATCTCCTCCACCCCCCAGGCTAAATCGCTCCCAGTAGGGAAGGGATTTTGTCTCTTTTTGTAATGCTGACTGCAGGTAGGTCCGCAGTACATATTTGGTAAATGAATGAGTCCTCCCAGAAGGCTATTACGGCCGTCTCCTGGACAGAGAAACTGAGGCTCGGAAAGGCGCCCACGCCTAATCCAATCCCTTAACTAGCTGCCCGCTTCCAGCACTTTCCAGAACCCCTCGCCTCGGGGACGGCTGGAAAGCGCCAGAGGGCTGCCAAGGCGCTCTGGCGGCGCTGGCTGGAAACCCGGGCTTCCCGGGCGGGCCTGTGCGCACCCCCAGGGCTTTCTGGCTCGGCCCTCCCACACTCTCCGGGAGAGAAAAGGGGCGCGACAGCCGCCCCCTCCCGGCCCACACTAGAAAACCACCACCCTCTTTTGCAATTCCGTTTTCTTCGCGGATCCGCTGGTCCCGAACCCCGCCCCACGGGGCCGTACCATTCGGGCCCGGAGGGGGGACCGGGAGGGGACGCGCAGAGGCTTTCTCGGGGACTTCGGTCGGGACGCGGCCTGACCCTAGCGGGGGAAGGGAGGGGACTGCGTGGGGGCTCAGGGTGGCCGGCCGCGGGGTCCCGGCACCCTTGCCCTGGGGACCCGCCGCCCCCCGCCGTCCCCGCTCCCCCCCCACGCATTGGTTCGCGCCGTGGAACGCCCAGTAACCACCTTTGTGCGGCGGCCCCGAAGCAGCGGAGTTCGCCAGTCCACGCGGCAGGTGGGTCGCTGTCCGCGTCCCGCCCATGCTGCGGTCCCCAGCCATGGCCCTCGCCATCCGAGTCGTGTATTGGTAAGGACGAGGGCCGGGGGCCCCCTCCGCGACCCCCGCCCGGACGCCATTCTCGGCCGGACGGTGCTGGGCCCTGGGGACTGGGGGCTGGACCCACGGGGTTCCCTCTCCGAGAAAAGGGGTTCCCTGCGGGTGGGGTGGGCGTGAGGGGACGGGCGAAAAGGAAGGGCGTTGGTCCTCCTCCCCGGTGTGTGGCACTCTGGACAGCTCAGGTTACCGACGGTGGAACCGAGACACGTGTGAGGCCATTTAAGACGCCCGACTCCGGGGGGGGGGGGGGCTCCGTTTGCGGAGCGGGTGTGGGGGTCACTTTTGTAACGGGAGAGCAACCTCTCTCAACGCTTAGGCTTCCCCTCCCCCAGTACCATGAACAGTCATGGGGTGGGGACGGCGAGTCGGGAAGGTTCGAGAATGTTCCAGCGTGGGTTTGAAAAAGAAGAATGTGGGTGCCCATCGTTAGTAACCCACCTCCCTTTCGGGTTTGGGTTTCACCATCTGCAGAGGGAGAGAGAGTGATCTCGGTGGGTACCGCGGAGGGAGTGCATGTTTGATCCAGCTTCTCGGCTAGCGTGAAAAAGCCCCGACTGGACAGGGGATTTTCGCGTTAACTGCTCGGTCTCCCCGCCGGCACCGAGCACTGT
The DNA here is from genome assembly GCA_028533885.1 of Nasua narica. Taxonomy (NCBI): domain Eukaryota; kingdom Metazoa; phylum Chordata; class Mammalia; order Carnivora; family Procyonidae; genus Nasua; species Nasua narica. The sequence goes on from JAPYYJ010000921.1 coordinate 1,606, forward strand.
CGGGCTTGCATGGACAGGCCTGCCTGTGGGCGTCTAGTAAACGCACGATCATTGCATTTCTTCTCCCAGAAAGTTTCTCACAGGAGGAGAATATTAGTTCGGTCTTCGTTATAGGGGAGGGTGGGGTCAGGTCCCAAGGGCGAGTCAAACGCCCTGGGGCAGCTGCTGATTTTGAAAGGCTCCCCTCCACCTTAGAAATGTCCCCGCACCCTCCGCAAAAGAGGGTGGAGTGACATTTTTGAGGCCCCCCGCGAGGCCTGTGTTCCAGACTCCAGTCCTGAAATAGCCTCTGTGGGGGTTGGGAAGGCATTTGGATTTTGGCCTCAGGGCTGGGAGGACCTGGGGATCCAGGAGTAAAGGTTTTTGAGACACCTCCCCGCCCCCCCCACCGGGCCCTGTGGGTGGCGATGCCGGTTTCTGTGATTCTCATCCTAACCCCCTTTTGTTTCCCTCCCTCCTGCCTGTATCTCATACTTGTGGTCTCTCCTTGTCACCCCCTTGCTCTGTGCCCCCCTCTCTGTCTTTTGGCTCTCCTGTCCCCATCCCCGTGCTGCTTCCACCAATATTCTCTGTGCGTGTGTCTTCTCTTCTGTCCCCTCTTTGGTTTTGTCGTCTGTGTTCCTCTTCATGTCTTTCTGGGCCCCCTTCCGTTTCCCTTTGTGTCTCTCCCACACCTGCCCTCCTCTCTCCGGATCCCCACCGTCTCCCTCTCTCCCCTGGGACCCGCTCTCTTGGACTCCCTCCCACCAGTGGCGCTTGAGGCTACAAGTCCAAGGTAAGCAGACTGGCCAGCCCCGGGATGTCCCTGGAAGATGGAGGGAGGAGGACGAGCCCCGTGGCCCCTTTGACCCCAGTTTTGACCCCCCACACCTCCTTCCCAGTATCTTCAGCTCAAGAAGAAGTTAGAAGATGAGTTCCCGGGATGCCTGGACATCGTGAGTCTTGGGGATGGGGAGGAGAATCAGAGATGGGTCTCCTTGTGTGTCCCTTAGCCCTGAGGTGGCCGCAGGGTGGTTCGGGCTGGCCCCACCCTTCACCCCATAATCTCCACTTCCTGGGAAGGTGCAGGTGTCCCCACGCGGGCCGCCCCACCCCTCCAACATCATGTCTCTCCCCAGTGCGGCGAGGGGACTCCCCAGGCCACCGGCTTCTTTGAAGTAATGGTCGCCGGGAAGTTGGTTCACTCCAAGAAGGTATGGCTGGCTGCTGTCCAACCGTCCGTCTTGCCTTGTTCTCAGGCTGGCTGGGTGGGGGGATCTCACCGCTTCCCTTTTCTTCCGCTCCCCAGAGAGGTGATGGGTACGTGGACACAGAGAGCAAGTTTCTGAAGCTGGTGGCCGCCGTCAAGGCCGCCTTGGCCCAGGGCTAATGTGCCCTGAAGGCAGAGGTGAGTGGTCCCAGTTCCTACACATTGCAGTCAGTTCTTAGCGTACCCCGAACCTAAGACTCGTTTCCAACCCGATGAAATCCAGAACTGGTAGCAGTGGCCGTATTATTCTCTAGATCACAGAACTGCCCTTCAGGACCCCTCCCCCCCAGCCTGATTTCCCCGTTTCCAAGCCAGCGTGTTCCAGATTAGCCCCAAACCCCACCCCTTCTAGAACTGGGCACCCCATGCTAGCCCACTCCAGAACCAGGTTCTGGCTCCTGACACTCGGAAGCCTGGAAGTGCTCTCCCATTCTCTCTACTTGAGCGTCAGCCCCTCCCCCCTTCCCTCCCGTGTTCTGGGACTGACTATCCCGACCCAGTGTACAGCGGACCCAAGTTCCTGTCCCCAGGAGGCTTGGCTCCAGAAAACTGGTTTTCAAATGCTTGAAACTCGAGATCCGTTTCTTAGACCCCTTAGTAGAGCAAAGCGAGGTCACCTTCGCTGTGACCTTGAACATGAAGATTGAATTGATGCGATTTGCACAGAGCAGCGTCTTGCCTCCTGTGCGGGTCTGAAACGAAGGGAGGGCTCCCCAAATTGAAACAGAGAAACTCAAGAATTAATATAATTCCAAAGCGGCTGGAGCGGACTCTGGCTGTGAGGGTGGGGGCGGGGCTTTCCATTCTTACAGCCGGAAATCAACTGACAGGTGGCTCCTTACATCAGCGCGAGGTTGCCTGGGGTTCCAGAGAGGATCGTCAGTGGATGCTTTCCTCCCACATAAGCAAACAGGGGACTCATATCAGGGAAAGGAGAGAGGGAGCAGTGGCTCTCGTTTGCATGTTTGTGGGTGCAATTTCTGGGGTCCCTAAGACCACCCTTGGGCTCAGGGATTCGCTAGAAGGACTCTTGGAACTCACTTATCTCTTTTCCTTTATCATGGGGTTCCTACTGTCTCAGTCCCTGAAAGCTGACCCCTCCCTCACCTCTTCTCTGCACAGTCCAGTGACCTTGGCCCAGCCCCTTGTGGCAGACGCTTCATGATGGGAAGGACTGAAATGTCTCGCGGACGCCTGGTCTTTCCCTGATGTCCCTGCGGCCGCCGAGTGGGGGCAGAGACTGACGCCCCTGGGCCTTGCCTGTGTGTGTGTGCGTGCATGTGCGCGTGTTTGTGCCCCCTGGGAGTGTAGCTTTGCACCCTACCTTGCTCCTTCCTCTCCCCGCCCCTTTCCCCATCTCCCCGCATCCCCCAGCCCCCTGGCTACTCTCTGGCATTGAGGTTGGTCCTACTCCTGGCTTCCTTCTCAGGGGGGCCGAGAGAGGGATCTGGGTGAGTGAGTTGCAGATTTCGGCAGACTTGGCAACGGTTCACTATTCATTAAAACATTGGATGGGTTTAATGGAATGTTGTCTGCGAGTTTCCATTTTCTCCGGGGAACCTGGGCTCCCAACGCGTGAGCTTGAGGTGGGGGGAGGGGACTGAATTCAACCCATGATGACAGGTCTCCCGTGGGAGCTGGGGCTCCCCCCTTCCTCCGCATCCGGGTGGGTTGGTGACTCCAGCAGTGATGGGACAGAAAGCAGGGGCGTCCCCGGGGCGGCAGAGCCGGCTTCGGTCACCACCTTAAGAGCCCCGGAGTGTGCTTTCCACGCTCCACGTTCTGTTGGCTCTTGGAGCAAGTCATAGGGCCGAACCCACTGGCCAGGGTACCAGGGGATGGGATCCTGGGAGGGCTCTCGCCCTTGACGGCAGAATTAGGAATTGATTGAATATACCACCCACTCGATATCTCGGAACCCCTTTCACGGAGCCCCGTTTCTATCTCAAATGCGCCTACGTGTCCTGGAAAAGTTAAATCACTGAAACGTGAACAAGATTTCATTTGTGCACAATGCACCTGGAGCTTTAGAAAAGGCCCTCCAAACAGAAGGATGTCACTGTTCTGTCAGCTCCTACCCCTCGTCCTGAGCCGGCAGATCAGGAGCTCTGGTAATCCTGTAAGCAAAACCCTGGATCTTGTTGAGGCAGAAGAATCCCGCCGAATTACGCTCAGTTCCTCTCTGGTCATCTGAGCCGAGCCTTTGGAAGAAGGGCAAGCACTTGCCTCAACTCAGATATAGTTCTCAGCAGGCGAACTCTCAGACCCGAGCCCCTCCTTCCGATGGAGATGCTGTGGCTCCTGCCCGAAGTCAATGCCGATGGCTCCCGAGGCTGCGCCTCTGTCGTGGGGGTCTATACGGGAGAAGTCACAGGACAACCGTCAACGAGCGATGGGAGAGATTGCTTCCCACCCCCTTCACCGGCAGGTCTTCATTATTAATGATCCTGATGCTTTTCTTAGGAAGACAACTCTTTGGTGGTTGAGGTCTAAGCCGGGTGGAGACAGATCAGAGAAAGTGGCAGCTAAAACCTGCGGGAACCTGACCTTGACCCCGCCTACCCGCTCAGCTCCTATTGGGGGCTGCCTAGTCACACCCCTCGCAGCTCTCACTTCATTTGGCTTAGCTTAGCATTGTGCTGCCAACTGACAATTTAAATGACACAAAACTCAAGTCCTATGGGTGACGCTAGGCTGGGTTATGCTTCAGTGGAAACAGGCGAACAAAACCAAACCCAAATCTCGATGGATGAACACAACTGAGGCAAGGTCCCCTCCAGGATAACTGTCCTCTTACGTGCGTTCCGTGGTCTGGAGAGGCAACTGTCCAGCAGAATTTTCTGTGAGGATGGACTTTTTCCGTGCGACACTATGGCCGCTGGCCGCGCCGAGCTATTGAACACTTGAGACGTGGTGTCCCTGAGGAGCTGAATGTGTTATTTTACTTTATTTAAATTTACTCAGGGGCGCCTGGGTGGCGCAGTCCCTTGGGCATCCCACTCTTGGTCTTGGGGTCGTGGGGTCGAGCCCCGCATCTGCCTCGGTGCTGGGTGTGGAGCCTGTTTAAGATTCTCTCTCTCCTGGGCGCCTGGGTGGCTCAGTTGGTTGGGCGCCTGGGTGGCTCAGTTGGTTGAGCAACTGCCTTCGGCTCAGGTCATGATCCCTGAGTCCCGGGATCGAGTCCCATATCGGACTCCCGGCTCTGCGGGAAGTCTGCTTCTCCCTCTGATCTTCTCCCCTCTCATTCTCAGTCTCTCGCTCTCTAATAAATAAATAAAAAAAAAATCTTAAAAAAAAAAAAAAAAAGATTCTCTCTCTCCTTCCTCTGCCCCTCCCGCTTGCGCACAGTCTCGCCCTAGTAAGTTAATCTTTTCAAAAAATAAATTTACAATCAAACACTCATGGCATGTGCCAGTGGTTGCCTTATGATATTTTTTTAAAGATTAATTTATTTGAGAGAGAGCACAGAGGGAGAGGGCAAGGGAGAAGGAGAAGCTGACTTTCCCCAGAGCAGAGACCCCAAGGTGGGGCGCCATCCTGGGACCCTGAGATCATGATCTGAGCTGAAGACAGACGCTTAACCGACTGAGCCACCCAGGTACCCCAGTGGTTCCCTTATTGAGCAGTTGCAGATCTAAACTTTTAGAGACCCCTGTAGCTGCTTCCAGATCCACAGTAACCTCAGCGCTCGGGCCTGGGAAAGGGCAGAAAGATTCCGGCACCGGCTCTTAAAGGCGTCAGCCAGGAAGTGACGCACATCACCTCTCCTCGCAGCCCATTGGCCAGAACAGGCACACGGCCCCGCCCACCTGCCCAACCAGGCTGGGGACTGCAGTCTTGTATTCAGGAAGGGGAGGTGAGCCTGAACAATCGGTGAGCACTAAAAATGTCTACCCCGGTCCTTTTATTTTAATTTTACCTTGTGCCTGGGAGAGAAAGTGCCATGATCCTATTTTTGCTTAACTGGGACAATTCACACCCTCAGGAAAATAAAAGAATGCAATTCTTGTCCAACAGCGACACCGTGTGGCCATCTTGAGAACCGCACCCCACCAGGTAACCAGCGCGCTATCTCCATGGAATCCCTTCTGGTCATTGAGATTTAGTCTAGCGCAGGGAATCACCATTTCTGGCGTGGTGACATTTTTCAAACAATATATTTCTTTTATTATTTTTGACATATTTCAAATAAATACGGAAGAGGGAAAAGTATATCTCCTCTCTCTGGCCCCTCACATTTAGTCTACAACCAGTCCAGCTTCAGTACTTGCTGGCTGTGGGACCTCAGACAAGTGTCTTCACCTCTCAGGGTGATGATTTAGTGGAGGGAGGAAGCAAGTGAAATGGGGGTGAGGGATCAAAGCAACCCCAGGCGGAAACTGGGCGTCACCAGGATCAAGTGCAAAATAAGAGATTCTGCTCTCCATGCTTCTGTAGCTTCTTCCCTCTGACTCAGAGAACTGCTTATCTTGCCTCCCTGCCCTTCTTGACTTTTCTCCATCTGGGGGAAAGAGTCAACTCTCCTCTCCCCTCAACCCTACCTCTCAGTGGGTCCACGTTGCTGTGCTTCATGATAGGCAGTTCCTCCCACCTTAATTTTTTTTTTTTTTAACTTCAGGGACATTTACTGGGGCACCTGCCCAGCTCAGCCCAAAGAGCATGAGACTCTTGATCTCAGGGTGGTGAGTTCAAGCCCCATGTTGAGGGTGGAGCCTACTTAAAAGAAATTCAAGGCCATGTATTGTTAAGAAGTCTTGAGGTTGGTGGTCAACTCAACAATGTGATCAAGGTTTCAGAATTTTTCTCTTTATTCTCTTTTCTTTAGCTTGTTAGGGGTTTTTTTTTGGGCTTGCTGCTTTGCCTCATGATGGCAAGATGGCCATTGCAGCTCCAGGCATCACATCTGTGGCCAAAACAGGAAGGAAGAAGAAGACATCCTGCCAGCACACTTTCTTTTTATACCTGTTCCGCTGAGCTGGGAGCCCGATACGGGGCTCAATCCCAGGGCCCCGGGATCATGACCTGAGCTGAAGGCAGATGCTTAACCGACTGAGTCACCCAGGCACCCCCAAGATGACCTAATTCTAACGTTCCTTCTTTAGCTATTTGTTTACACTGAATTAGTTTCCACAAGAAAGGCAGGAGGAATACATGATTCTTCCTAATGTAGCAGTGTTTGGAATAGTACACCGGAGCCTCAACAATTTTCTCCAGTTTTTTTTTTTTTCTTTCTTTTCTGAGGGCCCCTGTGAACCCATCTGGGTTTACGTTTCTGATGTATTTCAATCTGTGGCAGATGTATTTCTTTCGAAGCTCAAATTGAAGCTTCTTGGAGGAGGTCCCTGTGTCCTTGGACATAGAACCCCAGTGATCTCTGAGAGCTTCGCATCTTTGGGGGGACAAGTTGTTCCAGACTTGTCTCGTTTTTTTCCTGCCTCGGACCTGGGGTCAGCCTTGTCGCCGAAAAAACTCTGGTTACCCTCAGAGGGAGGTGCTACTTAGAAGCAATAACCCGTCCCCTTAAAAATCTAGACAAGAGGTAGGGAAAGATGCCCGACACTGCCCACCCCAATGCTTCTGTGCTGGGTCTCCCCGCCCTCTGCACCTGTCTCCCCAATTCCTCTGTGTCTCTGCAGCTGCTGTTGGATAAGCAAGAAGAGTTTTGTTACGCCCAGGGAGCCCCTGGGCCCATCCACGCTGTTATTTCTGTTCGCCCTCCCCCCACAGCCTGTCACGTGTCCCCCCTTCCCTCCCTTCCACCTGATCTAATTCTCTCTGCTCTGCCCAGGCCAGCCTGACCTAAGAGGATTGCACCATTTGCTAAATGGGACCGGGACAGGGTCAGAGAGCCGCTTGCGGCGGATGGCCACAGGGGGGCAGCAGAGGGAAGCGGGCGCCCTCTGGGGAGACAGAGCCCCAGGAGATGGGGCGAGCGGGGCTCCCACCAAAGAGAAGAAACAGAGGGAGGGGGAAGATCTGGGAAGGAGGATGGGGGGGTGGGGGGTGAGTTCAGATTTACAGAAAAATCGAGAAGATACATATCCGGCCCTCCATTCACGTCTTACCTTAGCAGGTGCATTTATTACAATGAGTGAACCAACAGTGATACACCCTTGTTGACTAAAGCCCTTAGTTGATTCGGTTTTGCTTAGTTTTCCCCCGAATGTCCTTTTTCTGTTCCAGGATCCCGTCCTGGGCACCACATGACGCGTTTCCTGTGGCAGTTTCTCAAGACTGTCCTCGTTTTGATGACCTGGATGGTGTTGAGGAATACGGGTCGGATATTTCGGAGAATGCCCCTCTATGGGAATCTGCCTGAAGTTTTTCTCATGATTAGATCGGGGTTATGGGTCTGGGGAGGCAGACCGTGGAGGTCACATCGGATCAAGGCTACCCAATCATCTGGCCGTGGTAGGGTCTGTCCGGGTTCTCTCCTTTCCTGCCTGTGCTCTTCGGAAGGACGTCGCTGGGGGCAGTCCCGTTTTGTGTCCGGCTGAGCCTGCCGAGGCTCAGAGAGGTGTAGTTACCCACCCCAAGTCACACAGCAAATACCTTTGTAGATACTGAGCCGGTCTCATCCAGCCCTGCGTGACTCTATGCTACAGAGACTCGGGGCGAGAGAGATACCGAGAACAAGAGAAGAGAGTCCAAAATGCAGGAGGGGAAAGAGAAAGGAGAGGGTCCGGAGGCAGGAAGGAGAAGATGGGAGCCTGGGAGGAGTTGAGTGACCGATGGAGACTGGGGACCCAGACAAGAAGGGTATGAAGGGAAGCAACAAGCGGAGGGGTGGAGAGAGACAGAGGCAGAGAAAGACACCAAGAAAATTCTTTATGTGCTGCTATTCTTAACCACTGTGATGGCGGATTCTATTTGTTGAGCACTTACAGTGCTCAGGATCAGTTAAGATTTATATAATTTGGGGGGGTCTGGGTGGCCCAGTTAGTTAAACATCCGACTCTTTTAAAAAAAAATTTTTTTTTATTTTAATTTATTCATTTGAGAGAGATACCGAGACAGAGACAGAGAGCAAGCAGGGGGAGAGGCAGAGGGAGGGGGAGAGGCAGAGGGAGATGGAGAAGCAGACTCCCTGCTGAGCTGGAAACCTGACACGGGACTTGATCCCAGGACCTGGAGATCATGACCCGAGCTGGAAGGCAGACGCTCAACCATCTGAGCCACCCAGGTGCCCCAACATCCAACTCTTGATTCGGGCTCAGGTCATGAGCTCAGGGGCGTGAGCTCGAGCCCCGCATCTGGCTCCCTGCTGGGTGTGGAGCCTGCTTGGGATTCTCCTCCTCTGTCCCGCCCCCACTCTTCCTCTAAAAAAATAAATAAATAAAAATTATATGATTTGACTCATTTAATCCTTTTCAAATCCCTCCTTCTCACCAAGAAACCTTCACATCAAAAGCTTACACACTTCTGAAAAAAAAAGCAAACAAGCCCTTTCCTTAAACTTTCAAAATTGTTATTTAACTTGCATTCAATAAAGTGCGCAGGTCGGAAGTGTTCGGTGTAATTGACTCGATAGCAGCACCCATTTCCCCAAAATATCCTGGAGACATGCTTGTGGTCCTTTTCTCTCCAAGATTCCAACCTCAGCGACCACCGATTTGCTTTCTGTGACAATAGATGCGTTTTTGCCTTATCTAGAGTGTCACAGAAACGAAATCACACAATATACCGTCTCTTGTGCCTGGCCTCCCCCCTCCCCCCACACTCAGTATAAGCCTTTTGAAATTCTTCCCTCTTGCTGCGTGTATCCGTAGTTTGTTCCTTTCCATTGCCAAGTGGCATCTGCTGTGTGGATGGACCATAATTTGTCGATCCATCCATCCACCCCCTCGGGCTGTCTCCATTTTTTTCTGCCATGAATAAAGCTGCTATGAACATTCTCAGATTTTGCAGCCGCTGACCTGGGCTAAGAGGGTGGGGGCAGGTGGTAAGTCGGGTCAAGGCCAAGGAAGCGTGCTGGGGAGAAGCCTGGGAACTGGAGGATGGGTGGGGCGGGCGGGGGTGGGAACCAGGGAAGGAGATGGAAGGGGAAACACGGTGGCGACGGCCAGTGGGGCAGAGAGGTGGGAGAAGAGGGAAGAGTTGGGGGGGAGGGGCTTGTCTGGTGGTAGAAGGGTTAAGACCACCCATTCGCTCAGCGCCTCCTGGAAATCAGGCTCTGTATGGAGCGAATAAATGGCACGCTCCGTGACTCCCACCCGCGCACGTGGAGAGGGTGTGGTCGGTACCCAGGGTCTCATGGACGTCCAGCTGTCCACATGTCCTATTCTGAAGAATCCAAGAAGCAGATGGGCTTGGCACAATTTGCTGGCTCGGGTTAAGGGCTACGCTTTCCAGCTGGGCTGCCTGGGGCTTGCTCGCGCGGCTCGGGCCCTTGTTGTCTTCTCGGAAAGGCACTTGGATGCTCTGATGTTTGGTGTGACCTCCTGGAGGCAAGGGATTAAGCTGCCTCCCTTAAAGGACCTTTCTGTAAGGATATTAGAGCATACAGGACAGCTGCTGTCACATGAGAAGTGACACATGCTGGCGGAGGGGGGCTGCATGTTCTGGTTGTTAGAGCAAGAGATTCCAGTGCCTCAGTTTCCCCTTCTTTCTGCCCCCCCCATCTCTACCCTCTCTTCCCATTACTCTGCCCCTGAATTTCCTTGTGGGGTCTCAGGGTGTTTTTCTGTGTACATTCCTACCGGGGGCTCTCTCATAAGCAGGAGGGGTTTCGTTCTATCCCGGCAGTTGTTCACCCCTACCCCAAGTCTGTCACATGTCCCTCTAAATCCCTGCTAATTCTCCCTATATTTTGCTGAGGCTGGCCTGGCCTAAGAGGATTGGAGCATTTGCTAAATAGGAACAGGACGGGGTCAGAGAACCTGCTGTGGGGAGGCCCAGAGGCCAGGATGGCCACAGGGGGGCAGCAGAGAAACTGGAGGCAGGAGCCAAGAGGGAGCATGGCTTTGGTGGAAGGATGGACGAACCATGGAGCCCAAATACAGACTTTGTAGATACTGACCCATAGGCGAAAGGACCCTTGATTTATGACAAATTACCAGGCTCTTTGTCAACTGACCACTGAAACTCCTTGAGGGAAAAGAAGAAAAAAGAAAAAAAAAAATCCCTGAATCCCTACCTCACACCACACAGAACCAATTCTAGATGTCCTCAAGACCTCCTAAACACGTGAACAAAACAGAATATCTTGATGACCAAGTGCTAATGAAAGATTCTCCCTCCCCCTCCCCCACTGGAAAGCTTCCTTAAACAAGAAAGCAAAAGCAAAGAGCATTAACGTAGAGCAGGAATAGTAAACAAAACCAAATCAAACACAAGCTATAGTCAAAGCAGGACCCGGGGTGGGGGGGGCAGGGGGGAAGGGTCTCAAACCGATTCCCTCTGGACACTGTTTTGACGGTTTTCAACAAGGTACGTAGAACCACAGGATGTCAGCTTTTACAAACTTTTATGTCAACTTGAAAATGGGGCTTATCTTGTGAAAGTCATTTTTCCTTTTTGTTAATAATTTTAGTTTGCTTTCCAGCAGATCACTGTTGCCAGTGATGGTAAGGAAAAAGGAAGAAACTGGTCCACGACAGAGAAGGAGAAGCACTGAACTCAGCAACACTCAAATCGTGAAATTTTATTTATGAAAAAAATGCAAACAGGAAAAATATTTGCAATATATTATCATCAAGAAGGGTGTAAGGATAAATGGTTTAAGACAAAAATGGGGCACCTGGCTGGCTCCGAGGGGGTAGAGCATGTGACTCTTGACTTCAGGGACCTGAGTTCAAGCCCCACACTGGGAGAAGGCTTACTTTAAAAAAAAAATAAAGGTTAAAAAAAACCACCCCCCTTGTGAATATTCCTAATGTCCCAGGAACGTGTGAGAGGGCGTAACTTCTTGATCATCAGCAAATGATTACTGAAGCCATGGTGAAGTCTCAAACCGGCTGGCTGGCAAGGATTGAAAGGTCCCACATCCTAAATGTTTCCGAGGGGGCCGACCACCAGAGAAGAGCTGGGCGAACCCGGAGGGTCAAGGCCCTTAGAAAGCTCTTGGAGCCTCTGCAAAGCGAACAGAGACGGAGAGCAGAGGAGGTTCCACTCGACCCCTGGGATCCCACACAGATGCCCACGTGCGGCCTAGATAATGCTGGGGGACGCTAGTTCACAGAGTGCGTGGGTCGCCGCGAACACGAGAGGCCACCTCTGCGGGCGGGATGAAAGGAGGTGTGTTCCTGCCGCGGGAGCGCTTCACCGGGACCCCTGCCCCCACCCATGTGCGGCCACTTGCAGGCCGATCAAACCATCGTCCCCTCTGACCCCGTGGGAATGGCAGGACTCCGTGGAGACAGATTCCCCTATAAATCCAGTAACCTCCTGAGGTCCGAGTCACTGTCCTCGTCAGGCTCATCTTCCTCTTGCGATCCGGACATCAATGGGAAAGAGGGTTCCTCCAAGGGGTCTTGGGGCGAGAGGAGCCCCGTGAAATTGGGGGCCAGCATGGGGTGTGGCAAGAAGTCCGAAGGGAAGGAGTTCTGAGGCCAGGCTGGGTCCGGGGCTGGGACAGGGGCCTGGGCAGCAGGGGCGAGGTCCTGGGAGCCCTGCTGTGGGTCCCACCAGGCCTGGCCGAGGCCGTAGACGCCGATGCTCCCTGGGAACGTGGGTCTCCCAGGAACCGGGACTGAGTTGGGATCAGGGGCAGGAACAGGGGCAGGAACAAGGAAAGGAGCGGGGAAGGGAAAAGGGCCCTGGGCAGGGTCAGGTGCAGGGACAGAATCAGGGGCGGGGGCTCCGGGGCCGCGGGGCGCAGTGCGGGCTCCCCGACCTCGCCCCACAGGCAATCCCTGTAGCCTGGCATGCTTGGCCCGTTGGTTCTTGAACCACACCTGCAGGGAAGGACAGAGAGGAGGAGGTGTGAAAAGGTTTGCCTCTGTCCCAGGGGTGGGGCTATTGGGAGAACAAAAGCCAGTCCCATCAGGGAAATGCAAATCAAAACCACAAGGAGATCCCACCTCACACCGGTCCTTACAGCTCAAATTAACAAGTCAGGAAAGACAGATGTGGGCAAGGATTTGGAGAAAGGGGAACCCTGCAAGCTGGTGCAACCACTCTGGAAAACAGTATGGAGGTTCCTCCTCAAAAAGTTGAAACTTGAGTGACCCTGCAACCCAGCAATAGCACTACTGGGCATTCACCCCAGAGATACAAATGTAGAGACCCAAAGGGGCACGTGCACCCCAATGTTTATAAGCAGCAATGTCCACAATAGCCAAACTATGGAAAGGGCCTAGATGTTCATCAATGGACCAATGGATAAAGATGTGGTCTCTATCTATATGCAATGGAATACTATGCAGCCACCAAAAAGGAAATCTTGCCGTTTGCAATGACCTAGATGGAGCTAGTCAATCAGAGAAAGAGAATTATCATATGATTTCACTCATATGTGAAATCTAAGAAACAAAACAGAGGAGCATTGGGGAAGGGAGGAAAAAATAAAACACGATGAAATCAGAGAGGAGGGAGACAAACCGTAAGAGACTCTTAATCATAGAAAACAAACTGAGGGTTGCTGGAGGGAGGTGGGGGGATGGGGTGACCGGGGAGGGACATTAAGGAGGGCACGTGATGGGAGGAGTGTTGGGTCTTATATAGGACTCCTGGATCACTGACCTCTACTCTGAAACCAATAATACATTATATATTAAGTAAATTTACATTAAACAAACAAACAAACAAAAGCTGGCCTCATGCCACTCTCTATGGCCCCAGGTCCAATTCGAGGCCCCTGGGGTGTGAGGTGCAGGATGTAGGGGAGAGTGCAGAGGGCGGGAGGGGCAGGGCCTGGGCACCTTGCACCCCAGAGGTGGGGCTTCAGTCCTGGCAGGATCGCCTCATCGGGTCTGGACAGCACAGGGGTTTAGGTGAACTTGGGGTCCCGCCCCCGCGTCTACACAGGGGGCCCCTTTGCTGGCCGCGTGGGAGCCTCGGGCCTCAGTCGGCTCAGCGGGAGCGGGGGAGGGCGCGGCCCCCAGGAAGTGCCCCTTCCCAGTGGATCTCGTGAAGACCTGGGAC
>JAPYYJ010000922.1:0-14938 GCA_028533885.1 Nasua narica
TCCTTTGTGATGTTGATACTGCTGGTCCAGGAATCATATTTCAAGAACCACTGATAGTAGAATTTGGGCCTAGATCTCAGACAGATGGGAAATATGGAGGGCATAGGCAGTAACACATTCATCTTGTAGAATGCCTACTATGGATGAAATGTCTTTTGTGAATTTGGGTTTTAAATTTTCTTTTCTTTTCTTTTCTTTTTTTGTGGGGGGGTTAAATTTTAAATAAATAAACTGTATAAATGTCATCCACCCTTAATTCCTTAATTTTTGTGTACATCAGGAGAGGCAAGAGAATTCTTTCATTTCCACTTTGGGTTACAGAGTTCCTGTTAGCTTTTCTTGACCTACATCTGACAGAAAACAATGCTACATGAATTTTTAGTATGAATTCTAGGTAAAACCTCAGCTATCTCAAAGGAAGCCTTGACGTTTCTATTTAGCATTAATAAGTCCATGTTATAGCATTTAAAGGTCCCTGAACATGGGCAGATAAGAACACTCCAAAATTACAGGTATTAATTATCGCACACTGACAACTAAATTTTAAAAATGTTGTCTCAGGGTCCTGGGATCAAGCCTTGTGTGGGGCTCTGCACTCCCAGCAAAGTCTGCTTGAGGAATTTCTCTTTCCCTCTGCCCCTCCCCTGCTCATGTGTGTACTTGCTCTCTCGCACTCTCTCTCCAATAAATAACTTAACCTTAAAAAAAATGTTGGGCCAAATATAGAGGAAGTCCACACTCATTTCTAATTTTTTTTTCTCTACAGTTTGGAAATAAACAACTTCTAACTGTATATTGGCTTTATCAAACAGTATTTTATTCTTATCAACCAAAAAACTTGCTTTAAATAGTGCTGGAGGGAAAAACAACAGGCCCAAAATGGAGTCACTTGCCCCCAAGATAGCAATCCATGACTTAATTGCAGTTTCAGACACTCCCAGAAGTGTGACCTTTTAAAAGTCAATCTGAAATTTCCTGATCAGCAATAGTGAGATAATCTGCATAAACCACCGGACCCAAAAACAATCCTTTCTTTTCTTTTGCTAATGACTTTCTCCCTTCACCCCCTTCCTTCTGCCTTTAAAAACCTTCCATGTTGCACAACTTCTCAGAGAGCCTGTCAATTTACTAGAGGGGTTGCTAGAACCAATTACATCTTCTACTCAGTTAAATTTTTATTCTTCAATACTTAAGACTTTAAAATAATTTGATCAATCTTTACAAAATTGTGTTCTGAACATCTATAATGCTTCTTATATAATCTATTCTTATATTTGAAAGTGGTTATTTTATTTTTAGTGATAAGGATTTGAGATTGTGATTTTTATTATTTTCTTTTATGCAACACTATCCTTTCAAAGAGTTTTTAAAAATTATTTTCACTTAATTTTCCTGAACCCTACAAAATATACAAGGGCCTATCCATTCTTAGTAATGTGTTCTCCTGCTCTGTCTTTTCTCTGTGTACATAGAAAGACAAATGCAGTGTTCCTTCAGATTTATTACAAAAGCAGATAAGAGACCAGAGACATGCAGAAATATACATAGTTTGTTTTGTTTCATTACCCTAATCTAATTCAGGATTTTTTTTTTAATTTTTTATTAACATATAATGTATTATTTACCCCAGGGTACATGTCTGTGAATCATCAGGCTTACACATTTCACAGCATTTGCCATAGCACATACCCTCCCCAATGTCCATATTCCTACCCGCCCCCCCAACCTCCCAGCCACCCTTACTTTGTTTTGTGAGTTTAGGAGTCTCTTATGGTTTGTCTGGTACAGGGCTTTTAAAGCTAAGACACCACAAAATGGAGTGAGTTTTTCTTTTCTACGGTAATAAAAATCCTCAACTCTAAAACATCTGTTGTGAATAATTTTCAAATAACAGCATATACCATTTTCTAAAGGTAAACCTAAGGATGGATATCAAGTTTTATAAAGTATTTTTCGTAAACTCAGGAGAATTGAAAGCTCAGTAAAGTTAGAGACGTATTTAACAAAGCCAATTTATAATAATTATATCCATTTTTATCTAGCTTGGTATTTCCATGGAATTTTTTCAACATGGGATACTTTTGAGATCTGAATCAAGACAAGAAAAACTTAATTGTATACTTTTCCTAACTATAGATTTAATTACAGAAGAACAATTCATAATGATTTACTCATTGACAATTTACGATTAACTTATATGAAATAAACCAAAAAATAATAAAATGTTTTATTAACCAACTCAATTGGTAAACAGGCCAGTGGAGTTTCATAAATTTTATCAGTTATACGAATAACATTTAACCTTGAGTGTAGAGAACATGGATTTCCTAAATAAAGACAAATCATAGTTCCTCTGTGAGACAAATTTTAATAATATTTGAAAATATTTAAACTAGCCAAAACTGCTTAATACAAATTCATTTTCTGTACTTTCTAACAATTCTGGTAATACTTTAAAGTGTCTTATTTTGCTAACCTTTAGCCTGTAATTATACTTTATGTTATAAAGTATATAAAATTTTTCTTTCCTATTTAAGTAAATATAAGAAATGAAAACATAAACAAACACATATAAATTAATGTTTGGCTAATGCTTTTTAATTGTTCAGAAAATGTTCTGCACCTACATTCAAGAACATAACATGATTTATTTCCAAATTTGCAATATTATACTTAAAGATTTCTAAACTGGTACCTTTGTCAGAGTAATGTATACCTCAGACAACAGGAATTGCATTACCCCCCAAAATTATTTTACTCACAATTGCTATAAAAATCATACATTGTGGACATCCTGTAAAATAAAATATTTATTTATTAGAACTACTTTTACATTCTGCTCTAATATCCAAATTCACATCAAGAAACAGCTTTAATCCTAAGAAGCTGTAATTGAGAATAAGAAGAATAGCTACAGAATTAAAACAAAATCAAACATTCTTTTCAATAGTTAACTATTAATAGATTAAAGAAAATGAACAGTTTTTTGGTCTGAATGAGAAATTTCCATGGAATGTATACTTTCATTGTCTGTAAATTTAGAGAGTTTGGCACAAAAGACTATTAAAATATCATTTAAATATATAGCTTCTTTCCAAATTAATATAATAGCCTATTAAAATGTTATACATTCAAAATTATTTATTAACTCATGTGTTCACTCATTTATCCATCATTCAACAAATGTTTGATTAAGTGTTGCTTTCATAGATTTCCATGTTTTAACATTCACATGCTAGAAATTCTCTATTTCTGATTTTCCATTTTCTTAAAGTAATTACCAAAGTAGGCAAGGTGTTAAATTCCAATATGGATGCTCATTCCATTTTTACCATATTTAAAAGGCTAAACACCGTGGATCAGGGTTGCAAGTCTAATCCCTGCCAGGCTGGTTTCACAAACGCTGGAAGACTGTGGGCCTCTGCCAAACTAGACGGTGCATGTTCTTGTCAAGGTATTTATATTTTAAAAAGGTAATAGTACATCCCGGTGGGCAAACAAAACATATCTGTGAGTCTAAGTCACACCATGGGCACCAACGTGGCAGTTCTTTCTTGGAAATCCTCCCATCTGATCCTTATAAAATCTCTGAGACTCACATTATTGTGGGCTTGTTCAGGTCCATGCCTTTCCAACAAACCTAGAAGCTGTAGGAACCTGATTATGCATCCATATAGGCAGAGATCCAAGGACTAAGCGCTGAAGCCTTCTGAAAGCAGACTGTGCTGAGAGCATCTCCGCAGTGTGAAAAGTGTAGTGAGAAATGAGTACTTATTTACCAAACTGAAGACTGCACCAAGGAATACAAAAGTCCTTCAATACATAGCCATTTAGGTAGAGGAATCAATTCTATGGCACCAAAGACATTATTTCTAAGAGTATTTCTAAGAGCAATCTCCCCAGAATTTTGAAGGAAAATATTTAATTTTCATCTCAAATAAAATTCATTTTTCGTTAGCCTTGACAATACCCAGCTCTCCCACCACATGCTTCCATAGCATAGAGAGTAATGTAAGTTTTGAAATAGAAGATGCAAGAACGCACATTGGTGGAGTCCTGAAAAGGGCAACATATACATGCATATAAAAGAAAATTAACAGATGAAGCTTTTCTTTCTAGAGAATATGGAAGTTATACGAGACGAGGGGAATTTCGAGGAGCTTTGTATTTATAGCATCCTTATCTATACATGACTCAAAGTTTACTTCCAATAAACAAATATATTAGCAGATGCTGCTATCATTTTACATTCCATAAACTCCTACATATGCATTTGTAGATGTTTCTGTTAAGACACACATTTATTTCTTTACACATGTCTTTGCTAGCGTCCTAAATTTGGGTTCCAGATGATCTAGAAACTCAAGCCCTTCTTCCTCCTGCCGATCACTGCAGCAGCCTACAGAGCCAGCCACAGACCCTTTTCCTTCGTAGTTGTACGAACGCACGTAGTCTTCAGAACGTTTATGTTCCTCGTCTTGTCCACACAGATACACCTTCTGTATCAAAAAAGAGCACATTTTATTATTTTTTTAAAGACACCTAAACATATTAGCATAAAAATAAGGTCTTTGATTTACCTTTTACTGTTTAATTTTTAATCAGAGTGTGTCCTCTAATGGATTCCTACATATAAAAAATGCACATCATTGGTCTGTATTATATTCATTCTGAAAACATAGCAGATATATAAATGCTCCTAGCGAACACATTTATGAAAATTAAAGATACACACACATATCACAAAGCTAACTTATAATTTCCCATTTGAACATAAGTTTTGTATAGTTCCAATGTATCTTTGTAGGTTCTTCACATATTTGGGGGAACCAATATAGGCTATGATTCTTCCATTTATATACAGTTATATAGGTACAATAATATAATATATTCAACTGGATCATATTAACCAATATCGGTTAATCTGAACCTAAAACAAGGAACTAAAACCCAAAATAAAAGCTTAACAGTCTATCTGGTTGATGTTGATCGCCAGGCCTTTATAACCACACAGAGGATTCAGTACACTAAAAAATGTTTATAATTTATGATCCATGCATCACTCTATATAGATCTCTCACTCCATTTCTCCTGGTAATTTTTCGGGAAGAAGCTACTGGTCCTCTTACACTTCCTAAACATGTGTACATATGCTATTCCTAGATAGTTATGTAGTTTTATAAACTGCATTTTAAAAATTGAACTTGAAAAGATCATTTTTCCCTTCGGGCTTGGGCCTGAAATCCATATCTATGATAATTAAAGACTCAAAAGGTGATGAGTTCCAGGTACCTGAGGAGGAAAACTTTTGGGAAATCTTGATTTAAAATCGTTTTTAGGGGGGCCTGGGTGGCTCAGTGTGTTAAGCCGCTGCTGTCGGTCCAGGTCATGATCCCAAGGTCCTGGGATCGAGCCCCGCATGGGCTCCCTGCTCAGCTGAGAGCCTGCTTCACCCTCTCCTCCCCACTTGTGCTCTCTCTCATTATCTCTGTCTTTCTCTCTCTCTCTAATAAATGAATAAAATCTTAAAAAAAATAATAAAATTGTTTTTAACTTTAATAGAATACGAACTCGAAGACATTGGCACTCACCTCGCCGAGCCGAGGTTGGGTGAAACTGTGCCAGTCGGTATATGTGTATCTTCCAGCGTCTGTTACTCCCTGTCCTGCTCCCTTGACAGATTCCAAGGTCTGATGTCCACCGCCTTTGCTGGAATCCAAAGTGTAGCCACCTTTGACCATCTCGAAGCTTTGCTGTGTTTTGACTCCTTGGCCACCAAGAGTGCCAACAGACATGCTTGTGTCACAAATGTTGGATGTCTGTGTGGGCAGTCTAATATTTGCTTCCTAAAAATAAAGTTAGAGTTATAAAATGAGTGAATCAAATTGAAACTGACAATTTCCTTTCATTTTTTTCCCATCAAAATTGATTATGTGCAAGTCCTAACTCTCCGTGCCTTAGAATGTGACCTTGTTGGAAAATAGGTCATCACATATAGATTTAGTTAAATTAAGATGAGGCCACACTCAGGGTGGGTAAGGTGAAATTTGAACACAGACCTGCACACAGGGAGAAGAATGCCTTATGAAGATTTGATTTTAAGTCAAGGAACTACCAGTTTTTGATTCTTTGCAGTCCTATGAAACTAATATAATAGAATTATAAAGTTTAAATGAGTTAATCCAGGGATGCCTGATGGCTCAGTAGGTTAAGCATCTGCTTTTGGCTCAGGTCATGATCTCAGGGCTCAGCGGGGAGTCTGCTTCTCCCTCTCCTTCTGCCCCTTCTCCCAGCTCGTGCTCTCTCTCTTTCACTCTCTCTCTCAAATAAATAAATAAAATATTTTTTTAAAAAATGAGTTAATGCATGCAGAGCACATGGAGTTCTGCATGGAGTACTCGATAAACATTAATTGTCATTATTATTACTACCATTATGTAATACTCAGCTGTTATCATTGGATCACTATACAATTCATACGAAAGTGAAATCTAACTTACCATCACTTCTTCTCCAGGTCCTTCAGTGTTTGACACAATTAAATTTTGTTGAGCTACATCTGGAAAACATTTCTTTACTGTTCTCTTAGCAGTAACACAGAAACAAGTAAACAGAATACCTAAAAAATAAAAAAGTATTTAAGTAAAATAGTATTTTTTTTCATGTGGTATATATCATTTAATATCATGATTTCTTAAAAGTTTCTCCACAGAATTTTAAAGAATTTGTCCTATAAATTAAGATCCCTTTGGGTTATGAAATTTAAAACAGAATATATAGACCATCTCTGTCTTACTGAGATTATGTTATTAGGCTAAATGAGAAAGAAATCAATTAAAAGTAAGAAAGAAGAATTGAGCATAGTTTATTAGCAGGTCTCTTCCCAAGTCCAGAATTAACTTAAATGTTTTTCTTATTTCCTCCACACTGAAATAGTAACTTCCTTTGATTGAAATTTAAGCTAGTATTCTTGATAATTCAAATCCATGCAGAACACACTCAAAGGGCATTAGGCATAAATACAAACACGAAAGGCAGCTACTTAAAATGTGTGGCCAGTTTTGAAAGTGTAATCACTGTGCTAAGGGGAACTTCCAGTTTAACCTGCAACTCAAATCGATGAATTAGGACACAGTAAAGACTATGGGGAAAGCCTGTAAATGCAAATAGGTTCTATAGTCAAATAAATTATTAAAAAAGAAAGGAAGGCTCAAGGAAGGGTGAGTGAGTGAGAAGGAGAGATGAAAGAAGGGTGAGCAATGATTTCCATTACTCTTGCATCTTGAAAAAAAATTTGCAGAATGCAAAATCTTAACATTCTTTGCATGCATTACTTTTCCTCAGTGGCTCACCACGACCATTTTCCACTAACAAGAGTCTTTTTTTTTTTTTTTAGAATTCCAATTTTCTTTCTTTTTTGAGTTTACTTATTTTTTTAAGTAATTCTACACCCAACGTGGAACTCAAACTCACATCCCTGAGATCAAGTGTCACGTGCACTTTTGACTGAGCCAGGCAGGCATACCTCACCAGAGACTTCTTTAGATGTATGTTCAATTTTTTCATTAATAACAGTGAGTATAAACATCTAAGTGAATTTTGGAAGTACTTTTCATTAATTCTTCCTGTGCATAAACTTGGCTGGTTAAAAGACTATGTTCTGTATGGAAGGGAATCTTAACCAACCTCTCTATTTTACTTGTGGGAAAATGAGCTTGAAGAAAAGGAAATAGTCTATCCAGTGTCTCACACCTTCTTATTGGAAGAACTAAGGGTATGGCTCTGAAAATTAGGTTAAATTTAATCTGCTTTTACTGATATGTTTCTTCTGTGAATCGAAACCCCCAGTCATATAGTACACACAAGATTTTTAAAAGGACACATTTGCCAAAGGCTATAAAAGGTCATTAAATAAAGAACTACCATATATGTATTTTAAATATCAGATAAGCCTTCAACTAACACATTCTAGATAATTATACTTACATAACAGCAATGCAGAACCCAACACCATGGCAAGAATGGCCCATCTTCCAAGTATTACATTTGGTTTAACATCTCTTACATTTTTTGAATTCATTTTACAGTCTGATGGGGTTGTACAGTCACATACTCTCACTGTTAACAAGTGTTTTGCATGTAAACCATGTCTATCTTTTATTAGGATAGGCACAGTATACAAGTTATAATCAAGAATTTGCCGTGGACGGAGAATGGCAGTTTTACCTAGAACAAAAAAAAGAATATATGTTGAAACTTTTTGATTGCAATATTATTCCTACTTGGTATGCTTGGGGTGGGGAGGGAGGGAGAAGGTGCAGAATTTAGCTTAAAGGAAAAACTCTAGTGGTCCTTTTTTTTTTTTTTTTTTTTGAGAGGGAGAGACAGAGAGAGAGGAGGGGCAAAAGGAGAGGGAGAGTGAGAATCCTAAGTTGACTCCATGCCCGCTATGGAGCCCAAAACAGGGCTCAATCTCATAACCCTGAGATCACGACCTGTACTGAAATCAAAAGTCCCACGGACAATTAACCTACCAAACCACCCAGGTGCCCCTCCTTTTTATTTCCTAAAAATGATTTCTTGAAAAAACAGAAAAATGAATTAATATTGCTCTACACTTACATTAGACTAATCTATACTTAACGAAAGTTAGTGTGAGGTATTATCTCTTAAAGAGAAACCAAAGTGTCTACCTAACTGTCGACCTTGACAAACTGTGGACCTTGGTTAGTGAGCAGACAAGAGTAAATGCTGCCAAAAACAAGACTAAAGTTGTTCCTATCACTGATGTTTTGCACCCCGCCTACTGCAAAGTTTTGGGGGAAGGGAAAACTCCCCAAACAGCCTGTCATTGTGAAGGTCACATTCTTCAGTGGAAGAGCAGAGGAGAAGATTAAGAGTGTGTGTATGGGAGGGGGAGGGAGGGCTCTGTCCTGGTAGTTTGAAGCCATGTGGAGGGAGATTCATTAAATGCTGACAAGAACTTTTTAAAAAAAAAACAATTAAAAAGCAAGTTATTATCTTTTTTGGGGGATCAATAAAATAATTTCCTAAAATGGATGTTTATTTATCATAATGAACTAAGGTGAATGTCAAAACCATCAGCCATCTTAAATTCCTACTGATTAGAAGATTTAGCATAATTACATACCATCTTTTGTTTCTAAATTCCAATGTTTGTTGGCAGAATTATCCAGAAAGTATTGAAAAGGTGGACCATTCTCAGGCCCATCAGCATCTACAGGTTCCAGAACAGCATAATCCTTAGCATGCTGACAAATTGTCACTTCTTTATTATAAATTTGTGGTGGGTGGTCATTAAAATCTTCCAAAAGAACTACTAATGTTCCCGTGCAAGATCTGCCATCTAAGAAAAAATAAAAAGATAGGATATTTCTTTGCTTAAAAACTTATTTTCAACATCTCTGTGATACACAGCCGACATCTGCTTTCTAGTGGCTATCTAAACTTGAATTTCACACACTTTTGGATCACAAATACCATTGCTACAAATACAAAATAGTGACATGTTGCTCTTCCTTGAAGACTGTTGGCTCAATCAGATTTTACCTTGAGGTGCTTTTTAAAATGAAAAGGTATGAGATGATGAACAATGTCATTACAGAAGAACCATTTGAAAATAAAATTGATTTCTTACAGTTTTCTTTGCGAAGAGCATATATTCACCTTAAATATTCAAAGACTTCACTTTAGGTCATCAATTACTTCCTTGACTTCCTCTTCTGACTCATTTCCTCACATACTCTTTCCCTGAACTTTGTAAAACTTCTCATCAAACCCACTAGGTGCACTCATCCCTGTCTGTTTGGGTACATTCTGTTGCCACTGCTGGGAATACTTTTCTCTTTCTCTTTGCCTGATAATACTTTGTTATACTCCAAGAATCCACTCAGATATCTCCTCCTTTTAAAACTTGCCATGACTTCAATGGACAATGGCAGCAATATTCTCCTTTGATTTCTCAGAACACCTTGCTCATCACTGACTCACTCATTGAAGTGTGAACATGTTCATCCTAAGAGCTAAGTTGTATTCATCTTGAGAACTAATGATTTGCCTAGCATTTCTTGGTTAACTTATAACTTCATACTAACACCTCGAACATAATGCAATTACTATTTTATGCTTTTCAGAAAACTTAGTTGAATAACCATAAAAACAAGTTTGCACCCCCTCCCTAATTCAATAAATATGTTTTTGACCATAGGAGTTATTACTCATCTCCAGATGGCCACTGTTATTGGCTTAAAGCATTTTACCCTAAGTCCCGATATTTTTAATGAAAATGTTACTCATTATTTGTGTTTAAGAGATAATGAAGTTCAAATAACATGTCTAAATTTTATCACTTGTGATAAGATAATAAACAATAATAAATGGTAAACTTTCAAAATTGAAATAATCAGAAAAATAATTGATATGGTTTCTCATTTTTTTGCTTCGAATGCTGGTCTAAATTTGGAGCATTAGATAAATTCAGCATTTATCATAAAGACCACCATAAATCATATGCAAATATAATCCATTTTTAATTTCAAACAACACTTAAGCCATATCTTATAGTATATTGCAGTGATTATTTGTTGTTGAATAACTACAAAATTACTTTATTAAAAGTTATTTTTAAATTAATTAATTCACAAAAGGCTACTATTATATATACCTCTTTCAAAGTGATTCTATCCAAACAAATTTTACAATATCTAGAAATAAAAGAGTGATACACCTCTTCTAATAAGAAATCTGCAATAGGATATAAGCATTTTGATACAGCCAGAAATTTGTAGATAAATTTGAATCTAAGTAACAACTTCAAAATCAGCTATAAAACAAGTAACAACTTCAAAATCAAGTAACAACTTCAAAATCAAAATCAAAATGATGTGAGTTAATTAATAGCACAATTAATCTCGTTAGAGAAACATAATATAAATGAGAAGCAATGAAACACCCTTTAATAGAAAAGATACATTACTTGTGATAATTAACATACCATTCTGAGGGAAGGGAGACTTGAGAGGTATTAAGAGAAGAACTGAACACAGAGGAGCGGAAACTCAATGACAGAAGATGTCACTGCCACTCATTTGAAGAAATTAAGGGACCAAAATTTCAAATGGGAGGGGCAGTGCTATACTAGGCAGAGGGTGCATAAAACAGTGCTTTCTAGAGTGACAGGCAGGAAACCAGTCAGCTTGACAAAGAAGACTGACACAAGAAGCGGAAGTAAATAAATTGGATTTGAAGAAAGCTAAAAGAATGTCTAGGTCATCATCCTGAAATATTTATGAGCACCAAAACTAAACAGTCATCTGGAAATGTAAGTAATTACTTATATATTTGGCTCTTGGAAGTATATATTAATTTTATTTATTAAAATAAACAAAAGCATTGATGTCACCATGTGGTCTTACATTAAAATGAATAACATCCATGTCTTTACTTGTTCTGTAAGCACACTCAGATTATCCATGAGCCTAGGACATAGATTCTTACAGTTTAGGTTTGGAAATCCATTTCCTTATGTTTTTAGCAACAAAAGACAAAGCTAATTTCTTATATTTCTATTCTCTGTATTGTCCTTCTCTTCAAATAGTATTTCATTTTCCTATCACTAAGCTTCCTTATTTCCGTGAAATGTCCCTTTATCCTTTAATTGGGGCAGCTCTTAACTGATTTCTACTTATGATATCCATAAAATCTTTTATGGAAAAGTTGTCATACGAAGAACTTCTTATGAGACTATAGTAATCCTTTCATTCATATCATGTGATCATTTGAGCTTGTCTTCCGAATTCTAATTTCCATGGTAACTTGCCTAGAACTTACTAGACTGTCAACATTTGTGAAATAAATGAGTAAATGCAATTCCTTCTTTGACATCATAATTGTGCTATAATGGTCCACATTCAAAAGTTGTGTACTGCGAAGAGTGTACGTTCAAAAGGATTTGGAAATGACTTCTTCATGACATTTGAAGGACAGTTCTTCACAAGATAAGTTCTAGAATTAAGCTTGGAGAAGGATTGCAAGCCACAGCAAAAGACTTAGTCATTGTTTGACCGTTTCTTAGGAAATAGGGTAAGTCTCAAACAGACCTACCTTGAACCCAATTGTTTTAGGAGGACTCAAGAAAGAAAGCCTCAAACAGACCTACCTTGAACCCAATTGTTTTAGGAGGACTCAAGAAAGAAAGCCTCAAACAGACCTACCTTGAACCCAATTGTTTTAGGAGGACTAAACCTTTTCAGCAAGTTCAAACCATAACCATCTAAGTATGTACTCCTGAAAACAATGGAGACCCTGGAGGATGGTCTTTGGCCATTCGTCACCTCCTAGTTTTGTGTTACTGATACTCTGGAGCTGAATTGGTTGGTTTCCAATAAATAGAGAAATCTGAGCAAATCTGTTTTGCATTAAATTTTGATATGAAAGAAAAGTTTACCCCACGATTTCCTTAAAAATATATCATCTATTTCTACAAAATTGCACTCACCTTTATCCATTGCAACCACAGAAACGTTGTATTGGTCATTTTTTACAAATTTTGATTCTCTATCTAGTACTTTTACAGTTCTCAAGTCACCAGTGTGTTCATTAATTTCAAACCAGTTATCTTCATCTCCTATCTTCTTATACCTAATTTTTAAAAATCAAATGTAAATGCTCAAACCAAAGAGTGGACATAATCTCAAAACATATCATTTTGAAGAATATCTTACCTTAAGCCTTCACCACTGCTTGTTTCTGGATCCAACGCTTTGTATCCCTGCAATTCTTGTCCAGCTTGGAGGCCATCTTTACTCTGAATAACTTTTACTGGTGGTTGACATTCAGGACCCTCATCGCTGTCTTTAATTTTAACAGTGACAGTTGTAGTGCACATAGTAGGAGTTTTTGAATTTGCTGCTTTAGTGAACTGTGCTTCATTAAGGACACCAATTTGCAAAACAACCTGGCGATTGACTTCATAGTTCAATGGCTGTTCAATAAACATACTTTAATCAGTCAATTTGTAACACTATATATAGAAGACTTATAATTACGATTACAAGTTTTAGCACAAAAAGGAATACCATTTATGTGTATAAAATGTTACCAAAAGCAGGTGCGAATGTAGTTAAAGACTAATAGTTGACTTCCTATAGTGCTAAACACTATCAAATGCAAAATTATTAATGATTTAACCAATATTTCTTCTCACTTTTCTTTGGGAAGATCCTGCGTTTAACTTTTTTCATTACAAGTTTAAATATTAATAGAAATTCAGAATAAGTGAATAAATCCAAATTTGTCAAATAGGATAACTGTGATAACTGAGACAACAGAAGTATATGAAGAGTATAAGAAGTCTATAAAATAATTGACCACTAGGACATGAGATTTGGCTATAATGGAGCAGTTACTCTGAGTATATGTGTAAAAATTATAGTGATACTATCTAGTCACATCTTTTGGGAGCACATTATATTTGGGTTTTTTAAAAAAAATTTTCATATTTGAGTTTATATAGCTCCTAATCAAAGTGCTCAATTCTGAACTGAATAAGAAGAATGTTGAAACAATGGTTAAACAATTAGAGACTAAAATCCATCAAGATAACAAAAAAAGGAAAGCAAGAGAAAGAAACCTAGACCCCCCAAAAAACAATAAAAAAGAAACAAACAAAAAACTCCAGGAAGAAAAAGAAAACGAGAGTGAGAAAAAGAATAAGCAACATAGTAATCAAAGGGCATTTTCTAAAAATCATAGGAGGAAAGTACAACTTGTGCATGTAGCTTCTAAGAAAATACACTCTCCCTAACAAATTAACCAGGGAAAATACGTCAGAGATTAGTAAAGGCAATGCGTAGAAAGACTCAGAAAGGAACAAGGTATGTCTATAGTCATCCCACCTTGAATATGCCTGATCTTGTCTGATCTCAGAAGCTAAGCAGGGTCAGGCCTGGTTAGTACTTGGAAGGGAGAAAGGAACCAGATTTAGCTTATCATTCTGGGTGCTAGTAATTACGACTGAATTTTTAAAATCCCAAAGTGCTGGCTACCTGAAATATAGGAAGATTAATGGGAATAGTTGCTAAATAGTTAATAAATAGTCTGTGTTATACAACATAGAGAAGTAAAAGAATAATATGAGCATGAAAGCAATTGAAAAGGCAAGGGGTTTGATTTCCAGTAGTGATTCTTCCATTTCTCTTTCTTGTGTTCCATAAAGTAAGGATCAAGTGGTGTCTAAGATTCCTTCTAAGAATAATATTTGATTACTAATACAATATTTCTTTGCCTTGGTTTTTCCCATATATATAGAACAATGTGTTTTGTGCCTGCAATGCCCATCTTCTAAGAAAAAAAAATCAGGGTAAAATAACAATAATAATAATAAATAACAATGATAATAAAAAAATTTAAGTAAACAAATGTAAACCATTTAAGCATTGCATTGCAATTCTCTAGTCATAAATATACAGGAATTATTATAAAGATATATAGTACATAGGATATATCTAGATATCAATGACCAAGTGAACATTAGTATTTTTTAAAGTATTGCTTGATTGTTTTATTATTGTTTACCTTGACAACACACAAGACGGCTTCATTTGTATTGGGGTCTGTGCTAATTTTGAAGTTTCCATTTTCATTTCCCTGTAGGATCTTGTAGACAGCCTTTGAGTGAGGAGTGTTTGGCAAGTCCTGGTCATGTACTGTCATTCGTAAAATCTCAACGTCAATTCGGTTTTCTTCTACTTCTGTAAAATACTGAAACAATTGCCTCTGGTTACAATAAATTCATAGCTTTAACAACATGATTTTCTACTTTACAACTTAAATTTAAAGAGAAAACTAAAGTGATATGGGAACCTGCAATCATAAATTGGAAAGAATTTACAAATTTCATGCATAGATTACTTCTTTC
>JAPYYJ010000923.1:0-14936 GCA_028533885.1 Nasua narica
TTCAAAGCTCTTGTTTCTTTATTGATTTTCTGTTTAGAAGATCTGTCAGCTAGTGAGAGTGGCGTGTTAAGATCTCCTAGTATAAAGGTATTCCTGTGAGCTATAGCAACTTCTTACAATACACATCTCCTGAGGAAAGGAAAACAAAAGCAAAAATGAACTATTGGGACTTCATCAAGATAAAACCTTCTGCACAGCAAAGGCAATAATCAACAAAACTAAAAGACAACTTACTGAATGGGAGAAGATATTTGAAAATGACATATCTGATAAAGTATTAGTATCAAAAATCTATAAAGAATTCATTAAATGCAATACCCAGAAAACAAATAAATCCAGTTAAGAAACAGAAATAAGGGGCGCCTGGGTGGCTCGGTGGGTTAAAACCTCTGCCTTCAGCTCGGGTCATGATCTCAGGGTCCTGGGATCAAGCCCCGCATCAGGCTCTCTGCTCAGCGGGGAGCCTGCTTCCCTCTCTCTCTCTCTGCCTGCTTGTGATCTCTCTCCTTTCTATCAAATAAATAAATAAAATCTTTTAAAAAAAAAGAAACAGAAATAAGACATGAGTAGATATTTCTCTAAAGAAGACATCCAGGTGTCAAAAAGACACATGAAAAGATGTTCAGCCTCACTTGACATCAGGAAAATACGAGTCATAACCACAATGAGATACCACCTCACACCAATCAGAATGGATAAAATTAACAAGACAAGAAACAACAAATGTTAGTGAGGATGCAGAGAAAGGGTAACCCTCTTATACCGCTGGTGGGAATACAAGCTGGTATAGCCACTCTAGAAAACAGTATGGAGGTTCCTCAAAAATTTGAAAATAGAGCTACCCTATGGCCCAGCAATTGCACTACTGGGTATTAACCCTAAAGATATAAATGTAGTGATCTGAAGGGGCACATTGACCCCAAAGTTTATAGCAGCAATGTCCACAATAGCCAAACTATGGAAAGAGCCTAGATGTCCATTAACAGATGAATGGATAAAGAAGATGTGGTATATATACAAGGGGGAATATTATGCAGCCATCAAAAAATGAAATCTTGCCATTTGCGGTGACATGGATGGAACTAGAGGGTATTATGCTGAGTGAAATAGGTCAATCAGAGAAAAACAATTATCATTATGATCTCACTGATATGAGGAATTTGATAAAAAAGACAGAGGATCATAGGGGAAGGGAGGGGAAAATGAAACAAGATGAAACCAGAGAGAGGGACAAATCACAAGAGACTCTTAGTCTCAGGAAACAAACTGAAGGTTGCTGGAGTGGAGAGGGGTTGGAGGGATGAGGTGGCTGGATGATGGACATTGGGGAGGGTATGTGCTTTGGTGAGTGCTGTGAATTGTGTAAGACTGATGAATCACAGACCTGTACCCCTAAAACAAATAATACATTATATGTCAATAAAAAAAAATACAAAAAAAATAGAGCTACCCTATGGCCCAGGCATTGCACTACTAGATATTTACCCAAAGGATACAAAAATACTGATTCAAAGGGGCACATGCACCCTGATGTTTATAGGAGCATTGTGAAAAATAGCCAAATTATGGAAAGAGCCCAGATGTCCATAGACTGATGAATGGATAAATATATGGTATATATATATATATATATTTTTATATATATATATATGGAATATTACTCAGCTATATGGAATATATGGAATATTACTCAGCTATCAAAAAGAATGAAATATTGCCATTTGCAATGTTGTGGATGAAAGTAGAGAGTGTTATGCTAAGTGAAATTATTCAGTCAGAGAAAGACAAATGGCATATGATTTCACTAATATGTGGAATTTAAGAAACAAAGTAGATGAACGTAGGAGAAGGGGGAGAAAAAAGAGAGAGGGAGGCAAACCATAAGAGACTCTTAACTATAGTGAACAAACTGAGGGTTGATGGAGGAAGGTGGGTGGAGGGTGGGCTAAATGGGTGATGAGTATTAAGGAAGGCACTTGTGTTGAGCGCTGGGTGTTATATGTAATTGATGAATCACTAAATTCTACTACTGAAACCAATATTACACTATATGTTAATGAACTAGAATTTAAATTAAAAAGTTGAAATAAAAAAAGAAAAAAAACTGGGGTGGGAAAGAACAGAAAAAAATTAAAGGCAGGAATAGTATGGTATTTTCTCAAATCCTAACATTATCATAATGGGGTTGAATATTCAGTCATTAACTATGATGTTAGGGGTAGGGGTTTTTTACATATTGTTTTACACGGAAATCATACTCACTTCTATTCTTCATTTGGGGCCTTTTTTTATCATAAACTGGTTTAATTTGCTCAACCACTTTTCTGCATCTTTTAAGAGAAGCATATGATCTTTCTCTTTCACAACATTAATGTGGTAAATTGTATTAATTGATTTTCAAATATTAAATCATATTTACATTTCTGGGGAAATAAAATCTTATATCTGATATATATTCAGTAATATATATGATATTGTTCATTAGAAAACTTTGGATTATATTGATTATTGATGATCCAGAGAGACCTTGGTCAGATATGTTCTTTTACATACTTTCCTGGTTTTGGTATTTGTGTTATGCTTGCCTAATAAAAGGAAAGGACAACTATTTTCTTTTTCTGAAAATACTGTGTAACCTGGGCGGCTTTATTTTGGCAAATGTTTAGAATAAACAATTTTATTTAGAAGCGTGTACTTAATTTAAAAGAGTATATATATGAAACACATCTATTGATTTTATGATTTTTATTTATTTTTATTTTGTTAAAAGCTGTGCATTTCAATACCTTCCACAATTTTGAAAGAGGATAAAATCAAAGGTCTTTATAGTGTTCACAGTGTTTTAATGATTTTTATTGTGTGTAGTAAAGGTGTTTAGTAATGTTCTCTCTTACCTACCTGACCTGAGGTTTTCATTCTCTCTTTTGTTTAATCTTGATATGTGTTTATCAGTCATATTAATCTTTTAATAAAAACCAGTGAGTAGGGCGCCTGGGTGGCTCAGTTGGTTAGGCAACTGCCTTCAGCTCAGGTCATGATCCCAGAGTCCCTGGATCGAGTCCCACATCGGGCTCCCAGCTCCATGGGGAGTCTGCTTCTCACTCTGACCTTCTCCCCTCTCATGCTCTCTCTCACTCTCTTTCCTAATAAATAAATAAAATCTTTAAAAAAAAAAACAGTGAGTAATACTGTAGATTGTTTCAATTATAAATACACTTTCTAGTTTATTGATTTGGGTTGTATCTCCTTTATTTGCTTCCTTTTATTACATTGCCCTTTGACTATGGTTTGGTTTTTTATACTAGTTTCTCAGAAGCTTCACCATGGAACACCTGGGTGGCTCAGTAGGTTAAGTGTCTGTCTTTGTCTCAGGTCATGATGCCACAGGGTCCTGGGATTGAGTCCTGCATCAGGCTTCCCACTCAGCAGGGAGTCTGCTTCTCCTTCTCCCTCTGCTCTTCCCCTCTGCTTGTGCTCTCTTTCTCAAATAAATAAATAAGGTCTTTCAAAAATAAGTTTCACCATGGGTTTTAAACTCTACACATTTTAACATATGTGAATGTAAACAAAAAATTACACTAGGAGCATTACTTTAGTTGCATCACAACTTTTTGGACAATTTTATCAAAGTATAATTTACATCCAGAAAACAAATTCAAGTATAGACTACATAAACTATTGTGTAAATATGTAATCATGTAATCACCAACCTGATCTAGATACCTAATTATCCAGAACCCAAATAAGGCTTGCTCACTCAATCAATGTCTTCCAATGAGTTAATCATTCTTATGTCTTCTATCTCCATAATTTAATATTTATTTGTTTGTTTGTTTGTTTGTTTCTTTATTTATTTATTTATTTCAGTTAGCTCCTGTATAGTACATCATTAGTTTTTGATGTAGTGTTCAGTGATTCATTAGTTACATATAACCCCCAGTACTCATCACAACACAAGCCCTCCTTAATGCCTATCACTCTGTAACCCCATCCCCTAACCCTTTCCACTCTGAAATCCTCAGTTTGTTTCCTGGGGTCCATAGTCTCTCATGGTTTGTTTCCCTCTCTAATTTCTCCCCCTTCCAATTTCCCTCCTTTCCCCTATGGTCCTCCATGCTATTGCTTATGTTCCACATATTCACCTAAAATAATCAGATAATTTGTGCCAAGATTTGCCTGGGTTTATGCTTTCAATGTTTCATCTGATATTTATACAGATTGTTGAGAGTAAACATGGTTGAATATTTTTAATGTAGTGTTATCTTTCCTAGGACTATACCACAATTTTGTTATCCATAGTCCTTCTGAAGGGCATTTGGACAATTTCCAGTTTTCATTTACTCTTGTTTCCTATGAACATACTTACTTATGTGTTTCTTTAGAAATATTTACTTATATTTTTAGGATATATATCTTATATTTGAATATTTAAGATATTTCAAGACTATGCAAAAATCCCATTTCTTCTCAAACTTATTCCCATTGCTTTTTAGCATTTAGTGGCGAAAGTTGTCTCTAACAATTATTAATGCAGTACTCTAATGGATGAAATATTTTGTTGTCTCTTCAAATCCCCATGTGTTTATTTATTTATATCACTGTGGATTCACGGTACTTCATTTCATTTCTATTTTTGCTCATATTTTCCAGGCTTGGCCATTAGGAGCTCTATCAGATTGGCTCTTTGAAATTCTACCATTGATTTTGAAACTTTCTTACTTTCTAATACCACAGAATGCTTCAAGATCCTCTGGCATTTCCCTGTCCTAGTCAAGGAACCAACCATTTCTCAAAGGATGCATGATTTCATATTTAGAGAATAGGATTTGGAAAACATAATCTTGGCACTAGGTATGCATATTGCTGTATACCTGTTGTTAATTCTAGAATCTCTCAGTGGACAGAGATGGAAAATGTATTAATGTATCCTAATAGATGAAATACATGTATCTATGTTTCTTCATCTATGTCAAGAAGTTCTGAGAAAGAACAAAGTTGCAGGAATATTAATAAAGTTTGTTAATTTTTTAATCAAAATATAAATAAAATATCCAGACAAATTATTTCCCTTATTTTTGTAATAATTGTGCATTCAAATTTCTGCACTAAGATACTAAATTTACACAATCAGTAACTATATAATATGTGGATATTTGATAAATGAGAATGCCATATAGAAATAGAATTTAATATTCAAAATGTTTTCTTGCACCACTTGATATGTCAAATATATTGGAATATAATTGGTTTTTATTCTAAGATATTGTATGTTCCATGTGTAGTTTTAGGGGAAAAACTCTAATTTTATATTAAAAGTATGAATAGATACGAACATTAATTTCAATAACAGAAGACATAGTGAACAATTTAAAAAACAACATTCAAGTTTTCTAACTAGGTTTTTCAGTTTAGTCATATCTTAACAATTTAGTTGTTTTAGTGAATACATTTTATTTCTTTTTTTTAAAAAGATTTTATTTATTTATTTGACAGAGAGAGCACAAGCAGGCAGAGTGGCAGGCAAAGGCAGAGGGAGAAGTAGGCTCCCTGCTGAGCAAGGAGCGGGATGTGGGACTTGATCCCAGGACGCTGGGATCATGACCTGAGCCGAAGACAGCTGTTTAACCAACTGAGCCACCCAGGCATCCCAAATATGTTTTATTTCTAAAGCCCTGTTCTGTGTATGTAGATATATAAATCAAATCTTGCCTTCAAGAATTTCATAGTTTTACAAAGGCAATAAATAAATAACTATAATCATGTAATAAAATTGACAAAGTAAAATAAATGTGCAAGAAAGAAGTATGAGGTATAGGTTTCTTTTCTTTTTTTAAGTTTTTTTTAAGTTGTTATTTAAATTCCAGTTCCTTGGGCATCCGAGTGGCTCAGTCAGTTGAATGTCTGCCTTCAGCTCAGGTCATAATCCTGGGGTCCTGGAATCAAGTCCCTTGTCGGGCTCCCTTCTTAGCTGGGAGTTTGTTCCTCCCTCTGCCTCTGATCCTCCCCCAGCTTGTGCTCTCTATCTCTCTCTCTCAGGTAAATAAATAAAATCTTTTAAATAAATAAATAAATAAGTTCCAGTTAGTTAACATACAGTGTAATATTAGTTTCAGGTGTACAATACAGTGATTCAACAATTCTATACATCACCCAGTGCCCATCCCAAGTGCACTCCTTAATCCCCACCACCTATTTAACCCATCCCCCCTTTCTGCTAACCATCAGTTTGTTCTCTATAACTACAATTCTGTTTCTTGGTTTGCCCCTCTCTCTTTTTTTCCCTTTGTTCATTTGTTTTGTTTCTTAAATTCTACATATTAGTGAAATCATATGGTATTTGTCCTTCTCCCACAGACTTATTCCACTTGCATTCTACCCTTTGGTACATCTACATTGTTGCAAATGGAATGATCTCATTCTTCTCTATGGATTAGTAATGTTCCATTGTACATATAAATACATATATATTTATATGTTTACATACAAATATATATTTATATTATCATATACATTAAAATATATACATACGTTTATGTGTACATATAAATATGTTTATAATTTATAAATTTATAACACATAAAATATATATTTATATACATCTTCTTTATCCATTCATCTCTTGATGGACACTTGGGTTGTGTTCATTTATTGGCTATTGTAAATAATGCTACAATAAATATAGGGGTGCATTTCTTTTCAAATTAGTGTTTTTGTTTTCTTTGGTTAATACCCAGTAGTGGAATTATTGAATCATATGACATTTCTATTTTTAATTTTTGAGGGACCTCTATAATGTTTTTTACAATGGCTGCACCAGTTTTCATGCCCACCAATGGGACACAAGGGTTCTTTTTTTCCCACATCCTTTCCAACACTTGTTATTTCCTCTGGTTTTTATTTTAGCGATTTCTACAGGTGTAAGGTAATATCTAACTATGGTTTGATTTTCATTTCCCTAAAGATTAGTGGTGTTGTGCATCTTTTCAAGCCTGTTGGCTGTTCTGTTTGTATGTCTTTTTGTTTCCCCAAATACGTTTATTTTATTTTCTCAGTGTTACAAGATTAATTAATCTTGTATGTCTTCTTTGGAAAAATTTCTTTTTAGGTCCTCTAGGATTTCTTATTCAGATTAATTCTTTGGTGTTGAATTGTATAGGTACTTTATTTATTTTGGAATATTAACCCCTAAACAGATACACTATTTGCCAATATCTTCTCCAATTCAGTACATTACTTTTTGTTTTGTTGATCGGTTCCTTGCCTAGAAAACGTTTTTACTTTGGTAGAGTCCCAATAGATTAATTTTGCTTGTGATTCCCTAGCTTGAAGAGACATATCTAGAACAATCTTGCTGCAGCTCATGTCAAATAAGTTACTGCCTATGTTTTCTTCTAGGAGTTTTATGGCTTCATGTCTCAGCTTAATGTCTTTAACCCATTTTGAGGTTTTCTTGGGGTATGATGTAACAAAACGATCCAGATATATTTTTTGCATGTAGCTGTCTAGTTTTCCCATGACAAGTGTTGGAAAGACTGTCTTGTCTCTTCAATAAATGGTGCTGGGAAAATTGGACAGCTATGTACAGAAGAATGAAACTCAACCATTCTCTTGCACCATATACAAAGATAAACTTGAAATGGATAAAAGACCTCAATGTGAGGCAGGAATCTATCAAAATCCCAGAGAAGAACATAGCCAGTAACCTCTTTGACATTGGCCACAGCAACTTCTTTCAGGACATATCTCCAAAGGCAAAGGAAACAAAAGCAAAAATGAACTTTTGGGACTTCATCAAGATAAAAAGCTTCTGCACGGTGGAGGAAACGGTCAACAAAACAAAGAGGCAACCCACAGAATGGGAGAAGATATTTGCAAATGAAACTACAGACAAAGGTCTGATATCTAAGATCTATAAAGAACTCCTCAAACTCAACACTCACAAAACAGATAATCACGTCAAAAAATGGGCACAAGACATGAGCAGATAATTCTCCAAAGAAGACATAAAAATGACTAACAGACACATGAAAAAATGTTCATCATCATTAGCCATCAGGGAGATTTAAATCAAAGCCACACTGAAATACGATCTTACACCAGTTAGAATGGCCAAAATCAACAAGACAGTAAACAACAAGTGTTGGAGAGGATGTGGAGGAAGGGGAACCCTTTTCCACTATTGGTGGGAATGCAAGTTGGTGCAGCCACTTTGGAAAACAGTGTGGAGATTCCTCGAGAAATTAAAAGTAGAGCTACCCTATGACCCTGCAATTGCACTACTGAGTATTTATCCCAAAGAAGCAGATGCAGCACAAAGAAGGGCCACATGTACCCCAGTGTTCATAGCAGCAGTGGCTACAATAGCCAAACTGTAGAAAGAGCCAAGATTCCCTTCAATAGATGAATGGATAAAGAAGATATGGTTTATATATACAATGGAATATTATGGCTCTATCAGAAAGGATGAATACCCAACTTTTATATCAACATGGATAGGACAGGAAGAGATTATATGAGTGAAATAAGTCAAGCAGAGAGAGTCAGTTGTCATATGGTTTCACTTAACGTGTGGAGCATAAGGAAAAAGATGGAGGACATTGGGAGGAGGAAAGGAAGGGTGAATTGGGAGAAATGGGGGAGGAAGACGAAACATGAGAGACGGTGGACTCTGAGAAACAAACTGAGGGTTTTGGAGGGGAGGGGGTGGGGGAGTTGGGTGAGCCTGGTGGTGGGTATTGAGGAGGGCACATATTGCATGGAGCACTGCATGTGGTGCATGAACAATGAATCCTGCAACACTGAAAAAATAAAATAAAAGTTAAAAAATAAAAAGAAAAGACTGTCTTTTCTCTATTGTATATTCTTGCCTTTTTTCTCATAGATTAATTGACCATATAAATGGGTATTAATTTCTGGGCTCTCTATTCTGTACTATTGCTTCATGTGTCTGCTTCTGTGTCAGTACCATACTGGGATTTCTTTACATTTCTTTACTTTTATTTTTTATTTATGTATTATTTTTTGCATCATAAAGGTACTTTTTTAACCCCATTCTCTATTTCCCTTATCTCCTCACCCACCTCCCTTCTGATTACCATTAGTTTCTTCTTTACAGTTAAGAGTCTGTTTCTCGGTTTGTCTCCCTCTCATTTTTCCCTTTTGCCTATTTGTCTTGTTTCTTAAATTCCACATATGAGTGAGATCATATATTTGTGTTCGCCGATTGACTTCTTTTGCTTAGCATTATACTCTTGAGCTCCATCCATACCATTGTAAATGGTAAGATTTCATTCTTTTTATAGCTTAGTAATATTCCATTGTCTATGTATACGACCTTTTCTTTATCCATTCATCAATTGAGGGACCCTTGGGCTGCTTCCATATCTTGGTTATTGTATATAATGTTACTATAAACATAGAGGTGCATGCATCCCTTTGAATTAGTGTTCTTGTATTCCTTGGGTAAATACTCAATAGTGTGATCCCTGGATCATAGGGTAGCTTTACTTTTAACTTTTTGAGGAACTTCCACACTGCTTTCCACAGTGGCTGCACGAGTTTACATTCTTACGAACAAGACATGAGAGTTCCTTTTTCTCCACATCCTCGCCAAAGCCTGCTGTTTCTTATGTTGTTGATTTTAGCCATTCTAATAGGTGTGAGGTGATATTTCATTATAGTTTTGACTTGTATTTCTAACATTTTTTAATTGGATGATTTGTTTTGGGGGTGCTGAGATGTATCAGTTCTTTATATATTTTGGATACTAACCATTAATTGGCTATATCATTTGCAAAAATCTTCCCTCATTCCATAAAGTGCTTTTTAGTTTTTTTGCATCCTTTGCACACAGAAAATTTTTATTTTGGTGTATTCCCAATAGTTTATTTTTGTTCATATTTCCCTTGTCTCAGAAGACATGTATAGAAAAATGTTACCACAGTCAATGTTAGAGAGATTATTACCTGCACTCCCTTCAAGGATTTTTATGGCTTCAAGTCTCACATTTAGGTCTTCAAACCATTTTGAACTTATCTTTGTGTACGGTGTAAACCAGTGGTCTAGTTTTATTCTTTTCATGTAGCCATCCAAATCTCCCAAAACCATTTGTTAAAAAAGCTCTCTTTTTCCCATTGCATATTCTTTCTTCCTTCATTGAAGATTAATTGACCATATAATTGTGGGTTTATTTCTAGGATTTCTCTTCTATTCCATTGATTTATGTGTCTATTTTTATGCCAGTACCATACTGTTTGAATTAATGCCACTTTGAAATATAAACTCAAATCTTGAATTGTGATACCTCCAGTTTGTTTTTCTTTTTGAAGATTGCTGTGGCTATTCAAGGTCTTTTATGGTTCCATATATATTTAAGGATTGTTTGTTCTCATTGTGTGAAAAATGCCATGGATATTTTGACAAAGATTACACTGAATACGTAGGTTGCTTTAGGTAGTATAGACATTTTAATAATATTTGTTCTTCCAATCTATGGGCATGGAATGTCTTTTATTTTGCATCATCTTGAATTTTTTTCACCAGTGTTTATAGTTTTCAGAGTACAAGTCTTTCATCTCTTTGGTTAAGTTTATTCCTAGGTATCTTATTGTTTTTGGTGCAGTTGTAAAAGGAATTATTTTCTTAATTTTATTTTTTGCTGCTTCATTATTAGTTTATAGGAATGCAACAGATTCCTGTACATTGATTTTGTATCACGTGAATTCACTGAATACATTTATCAGTTCTAGTAGATGTTTTTGGTGGAGTCTTTCAGGTTGTCTATATATAATACCATGTCTTCTGCAAATAGTTTTACTTCTTCTTACCAATTTAGATGCCTTTTACTTCTTTATGTCGTCTAATGTCTATGTCTAGGACTTCCAGTAGTACATTGAATAAAAGTGGTGAGAGTGGATATCCTTTTCTTGTTCCTGACCTTAGGGGGATAGCTCTGTTTTTCCCCATTAAGCATAACATGGGCTGTGGGGTTTTCTCTTTTTTCTAAAGATTTATTTATTTGTTTGTTTGTTTGTTTGCTTGTTTATTTTGAGGGAGGGCAGGGACAGAGGGAGAGAGAATCTTAAGTGGATTCCATAGTGAGTGAGAAGCCCCACAAGGGACACAATCTCAGGTCCCTGAAATCATGACCCTGAGATCATGACCTGAGCTGGAACCAAGAATCAGACATCCAACTGACTGCACCACTCAAGAACCCCAGCTGTGAGTTTTTCATACAAGGCCCTTATTATGTTGAGACCTACTTTGTTGAGGGTTGTTATTATGAAGGCATGTACTTTGTCAAACCTTTTTGCTTCAGTTATTCAAATGATCATATGGTTTTCCTCATTTCTATTAATGATGTGATATTATCACATTGATTATTTTGTGAATATACCACCCTTGCATCCCGAATAGATCCCACTTGATTGAGGTGAACAATTTTTAAATGTATTGTTGCATTATTTTGCTAATATTTTGTTGAGAATTTTTGCGTCTATATTCATGAGAGATATTGGCCTGCAGTAGTCTTTTTTTTTTTTTTTTGGCCGAATCTTTGTCTAGTTTTGGTATCAGGATGATACTGACCTCATAGAATGAATTCAGAAGTTTTCCTAGCTGTTCCATTTTTTGGAATAGTTTGAGAAGACTAGGTATTAACTCTTCTTCAAATGTTTGGTAGAATTCACCTGTGAAGCCACCTGTTCCTGGACTTTGGTTTCTTGGGATGCGACGGTGGTTCAATATTCGCAAATCAATCAATGTGATAGAACACATTAATAAGAGAGAGAAGAACCACATCATCCTCTCAATGCAGAAAAAGCATTTGAAAAAATACAGCATCCTTTCCTAATTAAAACTCTCCAGAGTATAGGGATAGAGGGAACATTCCTCAATTTCATAAAATCCATCTATGAAAAACCCACAGTGAATATCATTCTCAATGGGGAAAAGCTGAGAGCCTTTCCCTTAAGCTCAGGAACACAAGGATGCCCACTCTCACCACTATTGTTCAACATAGTACTAGAAGTCATAGCAACAGCAATCAGACAACAAAAAGAAATAAAAGTTATTCAAATTGGCAAAGAAGTCAAACTCTCTCTCTTCACAGATGACATGATACCCTATGTGGAAAACCCAAAAGACTCCACCACCAAATTACTAAAACTCATACGACAATTCAGTAATGTGGCAGGATACAAAACCAAAGCATAGAAATCATTTGCTTTTTTATACACTAACAATGTAACTGTAGAAAGAGAAATTAGAAAATCGATTCCATTTACAATATCACCAAAACCAAAAGATATTTTGTAATAAACCTAACCAAAGAGGTAAAAGATCTATGCTCTAGAAACTACAGAACACTCATGAAAGAAATTGAAGAAGACACAAAAAGATGGAAAAACACTCCATGCTCATGGATCAGAAGAATAAACATTATTAAAATGTCTATGCTGCCCAGAGTAATCCATATTTTCAATGCCATCATGATCAAAATACCATTGGAATTTTTCAAAGTCCTGAAACAAACAATCCTAAATTTTGTACGGAACCAGAAAAGACCCCGAATCGCCAAGGAAATGCTGAAAAAGAAAAACGAAGCTGGGGGCATCATGTTGTTTGACTTCAAGCGATACTACAAAGCTGTGATCACCAAGATAGCATGGTACCGGCACAAAAACAGACACATAGACCAGTGGAACAGAATAGAGAGCCCAGATATGGACCCTCAATTCTATGGTCAAATAATGTTTGACAAAACAGGGAAAAATATCCAGTGGAAAAAAGACAGTCTCTTCAATAAATGGTGCTGGGAAAATTGGACAGCTACATACAGAAGAATGAAATGTGACCATTCTCTTACACTATACACAAAGGTAAACTCAATAGGGATGAAAGATCTCAATGTGAAACAGGAATCCATCAAAATCCTAGAGGAGAACCTAGGCAGCAACCTCTTTGACATTGGCCATAGCAACTTTTTTCAAAACACATCTCCAAAGGCAAGGGAAAGAAAAGCAAAAATGAACTTTTGGGACTTCATCCAGATAAAAAGCTTCTGCACAGCAAAGGAAACAGTCAACAAAACAAAGAGGCAACCCACAGAATGGGAGAAGATATTCCCAAATGACACTACATACAAAGGGCTGATATTCAAGATCTATAAAAAACTTCTCAAACTCAGCACCCAAAAAACAGACAAGCAAGTAAAAAAATTGGCAGAAGACATGAACAGACACTTCTCCAAAAAAAAAAAAAAATACTCTATGGTGACTAACATAACATAATTAAAAAAAAGGAGAGGTTTATCAATTCTGTTGATTTTTTCAAAGAACCAGCTCCTGGTTTCATTAATCTCTTCTATTTTTTATTTCTACATTATATATTTCTACTCTAACCTTCATTTCCTTCCTTTTGCTGGTCGGTTTTATTCGTTTTTCTTTTTCTAGCTCTTTTAGGTGTAAGGTTTGGTTATTTATCTGCAATTTCTCTTGTTCCTTGAGGTAGACTTGTATTACTCTAAACTTCCCTCATAGAACCACTTCTGCTGAATCCCAAGGATTGTGGACCATTGTGTTTTCACTTTCATTTGTTGCCATGTACTTTTTAATTTCTTCTTTGATTTCTTTGTTGATCCATTTATTGTTTGGTAATATGTTATTGAACCTACATGTATTTGTCATTTTTGCAGATTTTTTCTTGTGGTTGATTTTTAGTTTCATAGCATTGTAGTCAGAAAAGTTGCATGGTATGACTTCGATTTTTAAAAAATTTGTTGAGACTGGTTTGGGGGCCTAATATGTGATCTTTTCTGGAGAATGTTCTAAGTGCACATGAAAAGAATGTTTATTCTGCCCTTTTAGAATGGAATATTCTGAATATGTATGTTAAGTCCATCTGGTCCAGTGTGTCATTCAAAACCACTATTTCTTTGTTGATTTTCTATTTGAATAATCTGTCCATTGATGTTAGTGGCATGTTAAAATTCCCTATTGTTACTGTATTACTATTGATTACTTCCTTTATTATTGTTATTAACTGTTTTACGTATTCGGTTTCTCCAATGTTGGCTGCATAAATATTTACAATTGTACTGGATTGTCACATTATTATATCATTTCCTTCTTTGTCTCTTGCTACAGTCTTTGTTTTAAAGTCTATTTTGTCCAATATAAGTATTGTTAGTCTGATTTTCTTTTGAAATCCATTTGTAAGATAAATGTTTCTCCATCCCCTCATTTTCAATATGTAGGTATTTTTAGGTCTGAAATGAATCTCTTGGAGGCAGCATATAGATAGGTCTTAGGGGTTTTTTTTATTATTATTCACTGTCTCCTTATTTTTTTTGATTGGATAATTTAGTCTATTACATTCAAAGTAATTATTTTTAGATATGTATTTATTGCCATTTTGATTCTTATTTTGTGATTGGATCCTGTCTTTTTTTTTTTTTCAGTGTTCCAAGACTCATTGTTCATACACCACACCCAGTGCTCCATGCAATACAATCCTGTCTTTTATGAATTCTCTCCGGATCCTCTCTCTGCTTGCTCTCTTTCATGATTTGTTGGCTCTTTAGTGATGTGCTTGGATTCTTTTTTCTTTATTGTCTTCATATCTATTACTGGTTTTTGATTTGTGGCTACCATTATGTTTGTGTATATTATCTTCTGCATATAGCAGTCTATATTAAGTTGATGGTCACTTAAGTTTAAATTCATTTTTGAATTCTCTCTTCCTCACACTTTAGATATATGTCATATTTTACATCCTTTTATTTTAAGAATCCCTTGACTGAATTTTACAGAAATACTTATTTTTACTGCTTTTCCATTTCTTTACTTTTCATACTCTCACTTATGGTCTTCCTCTCTACTCCTAGAGTCTCCTTTATTATTTCTTCTCAGGCTTGTTTAGTTTTCATAAACTCCTTT
>JAPYYJ010000924.1:0-14935 GCA_028533885.1 Nasua narica
AGTCCTAGTTTCAAAGCACTGTGGTCTGAAAGTATGCAGGGAATGATCCCAATCCTTTGGTACCTGTTGAGACCTGATTTGTGACCCAGGATGTGATCTATTCTGGAGAATGTTCCATGTGCAGTAGAGAAGAATGTGTATTCTGTTGTTTTGGGGTGGAATGTGATATCCATCTGGTCCAGTGTGTCATTTGAAGCCTTTATTTCCTTGTTGATCTTTTGCCTAGATGATCTGTCCATTTCAGTGAGGTGGGTGTTAGGGTCCCCTGCTGTTATTGTATTATTGTTGATGTGTTTTTTTTATTTTGTTCTTAATTGATTTATATAACTGACTGCTCCCATGTTAGGGGCCTAGATATTTTTTTTTCCCAAATACGTTTATTTTTTCAGTGTTACAAGATTAATTGTTCATGCACCACACCCAGTGCTCCATGCAGTACGTGCCTTCCTCAGTACCCACCACCAGGCTTGCCCAACTCCCCACCCCTTCCCCTCCAAACCCCTCAGTTTGTTGCTCAGGGTGCACAGTCTCTCATGGTTTATCGCCCCCTCCGATTTCCCCCCATTCACCCTTCTTTTCCTTCTCACAATGCCCTCCATGTTTTTCCTTATGCTCCACATGTAAGTGGGACCATAAGATAATTGACTCTCTCCACTTGAGTTATTTCACTCCACATAATCTCTTCCAGTCCTGTCCATGTTGAAACAAAAGTTGGGTATTCATTCTTTCTGGTGGAGGCATAATATTCCATTGTATATATGGACCATATCTTCTTTATCGA
The DNA here is from genome assembly GCA_028533885.1 of Nasua narica. Taxonomy (NCBI): domain Eukaryota; kingdom Metazoa; phylum Chordata; class Mammalia; order Carnivora; family Procyonidae; genus Nasua; species Nasua narica. Next base: position 782 of record JAPYYJ010000924.1, read on the forward strand.
TTCATCTGTTGAAGGGCATCTTGGTTCTTTCCACAGTTTGGCATTTGTGGCCATTGCTGCTATGAGTATTGGGATACATGTGGCCCTTCCCTGTACTGCATCTGCTTCTTTGGGGTAAATACCAAGTAGTGCAATTGCAGGGTCATAGGGTAGCTATATTTTTAATTTCTTGAGGAATCTCCACACTGTTTTCCCAAGTGGCTGAACCAACTTGCATTCCCACCAACAGTGTAAGAGGGTTCCCCTTTCTCGACATCTTCTCCAGCATTTGTTGTTTACTGTCTTGTTGATTTTGGCCATTCTGACTGGTGTAAGGTGGTGTCTCAGTGTAGTTTTGATCTGAATCTCCCTGATGGCTAAAGATGATGGCATAGATGAGAGGAATAGATATTTAAAATTGTTAGATCTTCTTGTTGTATAGGCCCTTTAAGTATGACCTAGTGTCCTTCCTCATCTCTTAATATACTCTTTGGCTTCAAATCTAATTTGTCTGATATAAGGATTGCCACCCCAGCTTTCTTTTGATGTCCATTAGCATGGTAAATGGTTTTCCACCCCCACCCTTCCAATCTGGAGGTGTTTTTGGGTCTAAAATGAGTCTCTTTTAGACAGCCTATCATTGAGTCTTGTTTTCTTTATCTATACTGACACCTCGTGTCTTTTGATTGGGGCATTTAGTCCATTTACATTCAGGATAACTATTGAAAGGTACCAATTTAGTGCCATTGTATTGTCTGTATTGTCTTTCTGATCTACGTTACTGGTAGATCAGGCTTTCTCTTTGCTTAGAGGACCGCTTTTAATATTTCCTGTAGGGCCAGTTTTGGTGTTTGCACATTCTTTTAGTTTTTGTTTGTCCTGGAAACTTTTTATCTCTCCCATTTTCAGTGATAGCCTAGCTGGATATAGTATTCTTGGCTGCATATTTCTCTCGTTTAGTGCTCTGAATATATCATGCTAGTCCTTTCTGGCCTGCCTGGTGTTTGTGGATAGGACTTCTGCTAATCTAATATTTCTACCATTGTATGTTACAGATATCTTGTCCCAGGCTGCCTTCAGGATTTTCTTTGTCTCCGAGACTAACAAAATGGTAATAAATACATAACTATCAATAATTATGTGAAATGTAAATGGACTAAATGCTCCACAATCAAAAGACATAGGTTGATGCAGTGGATTTAAAAAAAAAAATCTGTATGCTGCCTACAAGAGACTTCAGACCTAAAGACACATGCAGATTGAATGTGAGGAGAAACATTTTTCATGCAAATGAATGTGAGAAGAAAGCCGAGGTAGCAATACTTAGACAAAATTGACTTTAAAACAAAGACTGTAACAAGAGACAAAGAAGGACACTGTATAATAAGGGGACATCCTAATCCATAAACCATTTAATAGCAAATATAAAGGAACTAATAATCTGTAGTTTTACAGGAATAGTAGGGGGCTTTAATACCCCACTTACATCACTGGACAGGTCATCTAAACAAAAAATCAATAAGGAAACAGTGGCTTTGAATGAAACACTGGATTCAGTTGATTTCATAGATATATTCAGAACATTCTGTCCTAAAACAGTAGAATATACATTCATTTCAAGTGCATATGGAACATTTTGCAGAAAAGATAAGCTATTAAGTAGCAAAACAAGTTGCAACAATTTCAAAAAGAAGTTATACCATGTATTTTCTGACTGCAATGCTATGAAACTAGAAGTCAACCACAAGAAAAGAGCTGAAAGAACACAGATACATGGGGTTAAATAACATGCTAGTAAACAGTGAATGGGACAACCAAGATATCAAAGAGGAAATCAGAAATACATGGAGACAAATGAAAATAAAAACACAGTAACCCAAAATCTTTGGGATGCAGCAAAAGTGGATCTAAGAATTTTGTATCAATACAAGCCTACCCCATGAAGCGAGAAAAATCTCAACAATCTAATCATACACCTAAAGGAGCTAGAAAAAGAAGAATAAAACCCAAAACCAGCAGAAGGAAGGAAATAATAAAGATTGGAGCAGAAATAGATATAGAAACTAAAACACAATAGAACAGATCCAATGAAGCCAGGAGCTGGTTCTTTAAAAAGATTGACAAAACTGATAAACCTCTAGCCAGGATCATTTTAAAAAAAGAAAGAAAAGAGAGGACTCAAATTAGAAATGATAGAGAATAGCCCACATCACAAAATACAAAAGGTTGTAAGAGAGTATATAAAGAAATTATATGCCAGAAAGCTGGACAACCTAGAAGAAATGGATAAATTCCTAGTAACATATAACCTACCAGAACCAAAGCAGGAAGAAATAGAAAATTTGAACAAACTGATTACAGCAATGAAATTGAATCAGTAATAATTAAAAAACAAAGAACAAAAACAACTCCCAGTAATCAAAAATGCAGGACCAGATAGACAGCGATACAGGTGAATTCTACCAAACTTTTTTTTTTTTAAGATTTTTTTTTTGGTTATTTGAGAGAGACACAGAGATAGCAACAGAGAACATGAGTGGGGATGAGAAGGGGAACCTAACGTGGGGCTTGATCCCAGGACCCTGGGATCGTGACCTGAGCCAAAGGCAGATGTTTAACCAATTGTGGCACCCAGGGAACCCCAGCAATACATTTAAAAAGAAAATCATTCACTACAAACAAGTAGGATTTATTTCAACAAGATGTTCAACATCACTCATCATCAGGGAATGCAAGTCAAAACCACAAGTCACACCAGTCAGAATGGCTAAAATAAAAAACACATGAAATGGCAAGTGTTGACAAACATATGGGGAAAGAACCCTCAAGCACTGTTCGGGGAATGCAAACTGGTGTAACCACTGTGGAAAAGAGTGTGGAGAGTTCTCAAAAAAAATCAAAATAGAACTACCCTATGATTCAGTAATTAACCTACTGGGTATTTACCCAAAGAATTAAAAAAAACCACTCATTTTAAGGAATACCTGCACCTGTATGTTTCTTGCAGCATTATTTACAGTAGCCAAATTATGGAAGCAATCCAGGTGTCCATCTGTAGATGAAAGGATAAAGATACACACAGATATAGACACACACACACACACACACACACACACCCAGAATAGAATATTATCCAGCCATAAAAATGAAATATTGCCGTCTGCAACAATGTGGATAGATCTAGAGAGTATAATGCTAAGTGAAGTCAGTCAAAGACAAGTACCATATGATTTCACTCATATATGGAATTTAAGAAACAGAACAAATGAACAAAGGGAAAAGAAAGAGACAAGCCAAAAAAGACTCTTAACTACAGAGAACAAACAGATACTTACCAGAGGGGAGGTGGGTAGGGAGATGGGTGAAATAGGTGAAGGGGATTAATAGTACATTTATCTTGATGGGCATTGAGTAGATGGAATTATGGAATCAGTATTATATACCTGTGATGTATATAACACTATATGTTAACTACACTGAAATTAAAATTTTAAAAAAATTCTAAGGAATCAACAAACATACCTACTAGAACCGATGATAAGTGAGTTAAACAGTGTCTCAGGATACAAAGTCAATATACAGAAAAATCAGTTTTATGTCCATATATTAGCAATGAATAATTGGAAAGTTAAGAAAATTTTAAATAGCATCATTTACAACACCATAAAAGCAAAATGGGAATAGATTTAAGGAAAATGTTGGAAGCTGTCACAAAGAAGATATGACTGGTCACTGAAAGCTACAAAAGTTTACTGAGAGAAGGTACAACTAAATGGACCACTATGTCACATTTATGAATTAGAAAACATGATAGAGATATTAGCTGTCATGAAATTGACCAAAAATTCAATTAAAGTGCTGTTAAAATTTCCTTCTTCCTGTGAAGCTGACAGAAATGCAGTTCATGTAAGCAGCCAATTCTTCAAGACTGACATTACACTCAGGGCAAAAAAACTGAATTCTGGGCTTCCTTTGGAGTTTCACTATCTTCTAGATGTTGGCCACACAGTTCCTCACCATATTGTAAAATCTTAGATGATTTTAAGATGTTTTCTTAGTTTTAATTATTACCCAGTTTTTAATTTGTCATTGGTAAGATTCTGTTTCCTAGCTCCATTACCAGAAGTAGTCTCCATTTATTTCTGTCAGATTAAAATTATTTTTTGAGCAATTATGTGACAGACATTTCTAAGCACCTCATGTGTAGTGGCAAACAAGACAAATTCTCCACCCTTAAAAAGTTCCCATTCTAATTGAGGATGTTTTCATTTGTCTGTTCAAATTGATTTGGAAACTGGTTGTGAAATGCATGAACTTTAAGTAGATATCACTTCCCGCCATCTGAGGGCTTCCATAGTGACCTAAAATCTGACAAGATAGACTTTTAAACTCCACCATGCTGAATTGGAAGACTATAATAAAAGCTACACAAAATTTGGGGGTAGGGTAAACTAAGGGGGGGAAAACCTGAGATGGTACGTGAGGGACTAACATTTTAAAGATGATAAAATTTCATCACATAACCAGCAAAGATTGGAGAAGTGACATTTGAGGAATCTGTGTTTTTGTTGTTTCTATCCCACAGATCCTCAGAGTATTAGCCACCAAAAGAGAGAACTTGGGAATCAAGAATCTTCGAATTTATCCATAAACTCTCCTTTCCGAGTTATGGAAAGTCCTTGGACTCTAGCACCCCTCTACCCAGCTTTAACCAAGAGCACAAAGAAATATCCAGGCTCTCACCGTCTTTTAGTAGTCCCTGAGGAAAAAGCCAGTGAACCAGAGCAAGTCAGGGAAACCATCAAACCACTGATGCCTCACGAGGACGCTAGTAGAGAGCTGGCATCCACCAAGAAGTCATTTGAACCCACCTGGGATGCTACCAGAGAGGATACCCTCCAAACTGCATTGCCTTCCCTGAAGATGAGTAAACCAACAATTTCTTCCATAGAGATCTCTCAGTCTGAAACAGAATCTAAAAGTTCCTCCAGTAGTAAATCCTCCCAAGAATCCTCTCTTATCATGTTTTCTCCCACGTCCAGCATGTTCTCCTCTTAGCTGCTTTCAAAGAAGAATTAGCTATATCTTGCCTTCCTCTTCCTTTTCGTTTCTGTGCCTAAAAGTGGTAATGGTGGTGACTCATCAAGAAAGGATGCAGAAGGGCCATTGAGGCTCTCAGGAGGACCACTCTTATCTAGCACTTTCCATAAAGAATTTGTCTCAAGGGGATGGGCAAGGCAGTTGTTGTGGTTTGGGAGCTGGAACTAGTTGTTCTCTGATGTTACAGGGTTTCTCATCCTAACCCTTCATAGTACTCCCTGCTCAATGAATGACTTTGTGCACATCAGTATGGGAATAAAGGCAACCTTTTAGGAACCCAGAAGGTAAATGATGTATTATTTGGACCCCTCTGTGATCACTCAGGCTGAGAGAGACTAAGGGATGAGTGCAAAAGTGATGCCATCCTAAGTCAGAGAATAAGAAGTGGCATAGGCTTTGGCATGAGTTGGAGGAAAGATCACCTTACATGTACATTCTGAGATCTAGTGTGCAGTGAGACGCTTCCTAATAGCTTGTTGATGGCTGATTCCCTAGTGGGAGGATGGGCATAATCCCATGCCCACCCAATGGCCCTAGACCTTGAGCAAAAATCTGAGCCACAGCAAATATCTGGAGACCTATCAATCTGGAGGATTCCAAAGAAGGAAATCCTGGAATCAACCAAGTGAAAGAAGCAATGCAGTGAGATAAAAGTGGAATATTTTTAAATACTTTATTAATCAAAGCAGACATAAGCTCTAGAGCTTTATCCTCTTGACTGACACTAAGAATAGGATGTTGCCACTTCCCTCAAATAAAAGTCAATCTAGTGGATGAATCAAGATAAACAGAACTATAATAAATAACTAACTATTTATAAATATAAATATTTAAATCTTCAAGGTAACAGTGGAAGAACTATCACCAGACATACTAGACAGCATTAGTCCAAAATAACTTTAATACCAATCTTATATTCTTTATTTATGCTTTTTAAAAAGTTGTGGTAAAGGGATGCTTGGGTGGCTCAGTCAGTTAAGCATCTGACTCTTGATTTCAGCTCAGGTCATGATCTTGGGGTCATGGGATCAAGCTCTGAACCCAGCACCATGCTCAGCAAGGAGTCTGCTTGAAATTCTCTCTTTCCTCTCCGTCTGTCTCTCCTCTCTCTTTCTCTCATAAATAAAGCTTTTTTAAAAAAGTAAAAATAAAAAGCTTCTGCACAGCAAAGGAAACAAGAGAGTGAAAGGGCAACCTACAGAATGGGAGAAAATAGTTGTAACCATATATCTAATAAAGGGTTAATATACAAAATATATAAAGAACTCCTACAATTCAACAATAAATACATACATACATACGTGCACAAACATATATACCTGATTAAAAAGTGGGAAAAGGACCTGAATAGACATTTCTTAAAAGAAGACACGCAAATGGCCAACAGATAAATGAAAATATCACCAATTATCAGGGAAATTAAAATCAAAACCACAAAGAGAAATCATCCCACACCTGTTATAATGGCTATTGTGAAAAAGATAAAGGATAACATAGGATAGAAAGAAAAGTAAACTCTTGTATACTGTTAATGGGAATGTAAATTATTATAGCCATTATGGAAAACTGTAGAGAGGTGCCTCAAAAAAATAATAAATACAACTACCATATGGTTCAGCACTCCTACTATTGGGTATACATCCAAAGGAAATTAAATTAGTACCATGAAGAGATATCTGTACTCCCATGTTTATTCCAGCACCATTCACAATAGCCAAGATATGGAAAGAACCTAAATGTCTGTTGATGGATGAATGGATAAAGTGTGTGTGTGTGTGTGTGTGTGTGTGTGTGTGTGTGTGTGTGTACATATATATACACACATGTATACACATAATGGAATTTTTTTCTTTCAGCTTTCTTTGGTTTCTATGGGGATGGGATATCTTTTTTAATCCCTTAACTTTCAGTCTGTGTATCCTTGAAGTGAGTCTCTGGTAGACAGCATATAGTTAGGTCTTGTTTTTTATCCATTCAGCCATTCTCTGTCTTTTGATTGGAGAACTTAGTCCATTTACATTTAAAGTAATTATTTATAGGTATGGGCTTATTGCCATTTTGTTAATTGTTTTCTGGCTGTTTTGTAATTCTTCTGTTTCTTTTTCTCTTGCTGTCTCCCTTTGTGATTTGAAGCTTTTCTGTAGTGGCATACTTAGACTTTTTTTATTTTTGCGTATATTCTACAGGACTTTGTGTTTATGATAAAGCTTATATAAAACATAATAGTCTAAGTTGATAACCACTTCAGTTTGAATACATTCTAAAGCTCTACATTTTTAGTCTCCTACCACATTTTGTTTTCAGTGTCACAGTTTACATCTTTCTGTCTTGTGTATCCATTAAACATTATTATGGTTATATTTTTATTGCTTTTGTCTTTTAGCCTTTATACTACATCTGCAAGTGATTAACACACCACCATTACATTGGATTATTCTGAATTTAACTGTATATTTACCTTCACCAATGAGGTACTTTCATATATTTTTTTCAGTTACTAATTAGCACCCTTTCATATCAGCTTAAAGAAGTCCTATTAACATTTATTTTAAGGCCAGTCTAGTGCTAAACTCTTTCAGGTGTTGTTTGTATGGAAAACCCTTTAGCTCAATTCTAAAGGTTAACTTTTCTGGATAGAATATTCTTTTTTTTTTTTTTTAAAGATTTTATTTATTTGACAGAGATCACAAGTAGGCAGAGAGGCAGGCAGAGAGAGGGGGAAGCAGGCTCCCTGCTGAGCGGAGAGCCCGATGCGGGGCTTGATCCCAGGACCCCGAGATCATGACCTGAGCCGAAGGCAGAGGCTTTAACCCACTGAGCCACTCAGGCGACCCTGGATAGAATATTCTTGGTAATACTTTTATTTTTCTTTTAGTACTTTGAATACATTGTGTCACTTTCTTCTGGCCTGCAAAGTTTCTGCTGAAAAATCTGCTTATAGTCTAATGAGGATTCCCTTGTAAGTAACAAGTTGTTTTCTCTTGCTGCTTGTAATATTATCTCCTTGTCTTTAAGTTTTGATAACATGGCTTGGTGTGGGGCTCTTTGGATTCATCTTCTTTGAAACTTTCTAGGTTTCCTGGACCGGGATGTCTGCTTCATTCACCAGGTTAGGTAAGTTTTCGACCATTATTTCTTCAAATAACTTTTCTACCCCTCTCCCTCTCTTTTCTCTTTCTGGAACCCCTATAAAGTGCATATTGGTTCACTTGATGTGTCCCAATAAGTTCCTTAAGTAATCTTAACTATCTTTGATTCTTTTTACTCTTCTGATTGAATGAATTCCACTGCCTTGTCTTCCAGTTTCCTTGTCCTGTGTTAGCTTTATCTGGTCTGCTGTTGAACCCCTCTATTCAATTTTTCCAGCTCATTTATTGTATTATTCTGGTCTGTAATTTTTGTTTGGTACTTTCTTGTATTTTCTGTTTCTTTGTTGAAATTCTTACTTTGTTCATTCGTTGTTTTCCTGACCTTGGTGAGCATTTTCATTGCCATTATTTTCAGCTCTTTATTAGGTAAATCACATATCTCCTTTTCAATAAGGTCTTTTGCTGAGGTTTTGTCTTGTTCTTGCATTTGGAACATATTCCTCTATTTCTTCCTATTTTCCTTGACGCTCTGTGTTGATTTCTATGCCTTAGGTAAAACAACCACCTCTGTGAGTCTTGAAAGAGTGGTCTGGTATAGGAACTGAACCTTATTATTCAATCCTGCTCTAGCTTTTTTTGTCTCTCAAACCTTTGTGATTGTCTAAGCAGGATTGTTCTTAGTGGCTCCAGTAGGGGAGGGTGTGCCAAGACCTATTAGTGTACAAAAGAGAAAGGAATCTCAGCACCTAGGTGTAGGCTAATAAGAAGTCAGATCCTCAGCAGCTTGTAAAGTATGCAGATATACCTCTTTCAAGGGAGGACTCCGGGGCCCAGGAGGGGGTGGGGATGGGACTCTCCTCCCCCACCCCCACTCCCCTCCCTCTTTTCACTGTTGCTTTCTATGTATAGCTCCCTAGACCTTTCACTTTTTTAAAAACGCGTTTTGTGTAGAGAATAAGGAACGTGGATCTTTTTATTTTGCAATCCGGGGCCAGCTAGAGACCGGGAGCTGATTGACCTTTTAACTTTTTTCAGTGGCCACATTTTGGTTATCGATGTACCTAGAAGTATGTAAATTAGATTAAATTTCTCTTCTGGAAACACCCCCCCCCCAAAAAAAATGGGTGTTTCTGTATTGTTCCTGCTGCACTGAGCCCTGAGGGTATAACCAGTTATAAGCTGTATATTTGTTTGCTACCATTTTGTTGAACCTGCGAACACTAACCTGCTAGTTACCAGAGCCAGGCTATCAAGGGATGTGTCTTCCAGGTGGCAGCCACAAAAGCCAGGTTACAAGATGTGTGTACAGACTCCTTGGAGACAACAGCAATGTGGGTTAGGGCAGAGGGAGAGCATGAAGATGGTTCCCACTCACCCTCCTGGTCTCTGGAGAGGATTGCAGTTGGTCTCTAGAGTCGTTAAATTAAAAACCTGCCTCTTTAAGGTTTTAAGATAAGCTGTATCTTTTAAGATAAGCAAATAGGCCTCTTTCACAGAAAGACTGGGTTTTTCCGTCTGCTCACTCTGTGCTATGCTTATGGGGATAGCCAGTTAAGAATTGTTTCTGTTAATAGTCCTGTGCAATGCATGAATTTAGGCCCCATTGGCCACGAAAGCCAGGCAATCAAGGGGCATGCCCTGGGCAGCAGCTATAAAAATCAGAGCAGCAAACATGTGCTCAGAATCCCTTCTAGGAAATACGGTTAACCTGGATCAAAGCAGAGGGAGAACATAAAGATGGCACCCACCAGCCATTGTGCTCTTTGGAGAGTATTACAGTTGGCCCCTAGATGTATGTTAAGTATGAAGCCTGCCCTTCTAGCTACAGCTATTAAGATAAACAAGTAAACCTCTTTCATGGAAAGACTGGGTGTGTTTTACTCTTCTGCCTCTGCACTAGGTCCTGGGTGTTCACCGTGGTGAATCCACATGTGTCCTTGAAGAATGGTCTCTGAGTTTGTTATAGCCTTATGGATTTGGTAGATAAAATCCCCACTGGCTTTCAAAGCTAGATGTTTTGGGGGATCATCTTTCAGACAGAAGTCTTAAAAGTTGGGGCAGGAGATGAAGGATCCAAGCTCTTTGCTCCTCAGAGAGATTCCAGAAGGGAGTTTCCTTCTGGTTGTGCATTGCCGTGCATTGTGTCTCCAGCCTCTCCTCTTTGTTTCAGTGTTGGTTTTTTTGTTGTTGTTGTTGTTTGCCCAATGCATAGAAGGAGCTTGGTTAATTTGGCATAGAATATTATTCAGCCATAAAAGAGAAGGAAATCCTGCCATTTGCAACACCATGGATGAAATTGGAGGGCATTGTGCTTAGTTAAATAAGGCAGGTGTAGAAAGACAAATATTCCCTAATCTTACTTACATGTGGGATCTAAAATAGCCAAACTCCTGGAAGCAGAGAGTACAATGGTGGTTGCTAGGGTGAGAAAGAAATGGGGAGATGTAATCAAAGGGTGGGTACAGAATTTTAGTTATACAAGATGATAATTTCTGGAGATCTAGCATATAGCAATATAACTATAGTTACCAATACTGTATTTTATCCTTAAAATATGCTAAGAGGATAAATCTTAAGTGTTCTTACCACAAAAAGAAACAGAAAATGGTAATTTTATGAGGTTAATTAGTTTGATTATGGTGATTATTTCACGATATAAAGGTACATCAAAACATCAAATGGTATAACTTAAATATATAGTTTTAATTTGTCAATTTTATCCCAGTAAAGCTGAAATTAAACCCTACAAACTCTGTACCCATTAAACAATAAGTCCTCATTTCTCCCCCCAGTCCCTGACAACCACCATTCTGTTTTTTGTTTCTGTGATTTTGATTATTCTAAGTACCTGATAAGAGTAAAATCATACAGTATTTGTCCTTTTGTGACTGGCTTATTTTGCTTAACATAATGACTTCAAGGTTTATCCATTCTAGGCTCATCCATGTTGTAAAATGTATCAGAATTTCCTTCCTTTTTAAGACTGAATAATACTCCATTATGTATGTAGACCATGTTCTGTTTACTTATCAATCCATAGACATGTAGGTTGTTTTCACCTTTTGGCTATTGTGAATCATACTGCTATAAACATGGGCACACCAATATCTATTACTGTCCGTGCTTTTAATTTTCAGAATTATATACCCCAAAGTGGAATTATTGGATAATACAATAATTCTGTTTTTAATTCAAATTGAATTGTTTTAATTTAATTTTTGAGGAATTGCCATACCACTTTCCACAGTGGCTGCACCGTTTTTCATTCCCACAGTCCTGTAAAAAGGTTCTAATTTCCCCTACATTCTCCCCAACTTCTCTTATTTTCTATCTTTTTTATAATAGCCATCCTAGTACGTGTAAAGTTGTATCACATTGTGGTTTGCATTTGCGTTTTTCCATTGGCCTTTCCCTAGTAAGTAGTGATGATGAATATCTTTTCATGTGTTTTTTTTTTCCTTTTTTTTGAGAGAGAGAGAGAAAGTGCATGCACACATGGGGGGAAGGCAGAGAGAGAGGAGAGAGAATCTTAAGGAGGCTCTGCACCCAGCACGAGGATTCATCTCATAATCCTGAGATCGTCACCTGAGCCGAAATCAAGAGTTGGATGCTCAACCAATTGAGCCCCTCAGGTGCCCTACTTTTCATGTGATTATTGGCAATTTGTATATATCTTCTTTGGGAAAATATCTGTATAAGTCCTTAGACTATTTTATTTTTTGCTATTTTTTAATTTAAACTCAATTAGCCAAGGTATAGTACAAGATTCGTTTTTGATATAATGTTCAGTGATTCATTAGTTAAGTATATCACCCTGTGCTAATCCTGTCATGTGCCCTCTTTAATGATGGGCCTTAGGCTATTTCAAAATCTAGTTGTTCATTTTGTTGTTGTTCAGTTTTGGGAGGTCTTTATATATTTTCAATATTAATCTCTTACTAAATATATTATTTAAAAATACTTTCTCCCATTCTGTGTTTGCCCTTTTTATTCTTGATTAGTGTGATTTGATGCACAAAAGTTTTTAATTTTGATGAAGTCCAATTTGTCTATTTTTTCTTTTGTTTCCTCTGTCTTTGGTGGTATATCCAAGAAAACATTGCCAAACCCGGCATCATGAAGATTTACCCCTATGTTTCCTTCAAACAGTTTTAGAGTTCTGTCTTATACCTTTAGATCTTTGAAACATTTCGAGTTCATTTTTATATATGGTGCAAGGTAAGTGTCCAAGGTAAGTTCTTTTGCATGTGGATATCCAGTTTTCCTAGCATCATTTTTTGAAAAGATTGTTTTTTTTGCATGGAATGGTCTTGTCATCTTTGCCTGAAAATTAGCCATATAAACTCACTTATTACTGGGTTCTCTATCCTATTCCATTGGTCTATAGGTCTGTCTTTATGCTAGTACCACACTGTTTTGATTACTGTAGCTTTATAATAACTTTTGAAATCAGGAGGTATGTGAGTTCTCCAACTTTATTCTTCTTTTTCAAGATTGCTCTGGATTTCCAGGTCCCTTGAGATTCATATGAATTTTAAGATGTAAAAAGTGCCATTGGAAACTTTTTTTTTATTAACGTATAATATATTATTTGCCCCAGCAGTACAGGTCAGTGAATTATCAGGCTTACACATTTCAGAGCACTCACCATAGCACATACCCGTCCCAATGTCCATAACCCAGCCACCCTATCCCTACCCCTCCCAGCCCCCTGCAACCCTCGCTGTGTTTTATGAGATTAAGAGTCTTTTATGGTTTGTCTCCCTTCTGATACCATCTTGTTTCATTTTTCCCCTCCCTATCGCCCATGATCCCCTACCTGCCTCTAAAATTCCTCAGATCAGAGAGATCATATGATAATTGTCTTTCTCTGAATGACTTATTTCATTTACCATAATGCCCTCTAGTTCCATCCATATCGTTGCAAATGGCAAGATTTTGGAATTTTTGATAGGTGCATAGTATACCATTGTATATATATATACCACATCTTGTTTATCCATTCGTCTGTTGATGGACATCTAGGTTATTTCCATAGTTTGGCTGTTGTGGACATTGCTGCTTTAAACATTAGGGTGCACATGCCCAGATCACTACATTTGTATCCTTAGGGTAAATACCCACTAGTGCAATTGCTGGGTCATAGAGTAGCTCTATTTTCAAATTTTTGAGGAACCTCCATACTGATTTCTGGAGTAGTTGTTCCAGCTTGCTTTCCCGCCAACAGTATAGGAGAGTTCCTCTTTCTCCGCATTCTCACCAACACCTGTCGTTTCCTGACTTGTTAATTTTAGCCATTCTGACTGGTGTGTGGTAGTATCTCACTGTGGTTTTGATTTGTATTTCCCTGATGCCCAGTGATGATGAGCACATTTTAATGTGTCCATTGGCCATTTGGATGTCTTCTTTCCTGAAATGTCTGTTCATGTCTTCTGCCCATTTCTTGATTAGATTATTTGTTCTTTGATTGTTGAGTTTAATAAGTTCTTTACAGATTTTGGATACTAGGCCTTTCTCTGATATGTCATTTGCAATTATCTTCTCCCATTCTTTCAGTTGTCTTTTGGTTTTGTTGACTGTTTCCTTTGCTGTGCAAAAGCTTTTGATCTTGATGAAGTCCCAGTAGTTCATTTTTACCCTTACTTCCCTTGCCTTTGGCGATATTTCTAGGAAGAAGTTGCTGGGGCTGAAGTTGAAGACGTTGCTGCCTGGGATCTCCTCAAGTATTTTGATGGATTCCTGTCTCACATTGAGGTCTTTCATCCATTTTGAGTCTTTTTTTTGTGTGTGGTGTAAGGAAATGTTCCTGTTTCATTCTTCTGCATGTGGCTGTCCAATTTTCCCAACACCAATTGTTGAAGAGACTGTCTTTTTTCCATTGGAAATTCTTTCCTGCTTTGTCAGAGATTAATTGACCATAGAGTTGAGGGTCTATTTCTGGGCTGTCTATACTGTTTCATTGATCTACGTGTCTGTTTTTGTGCCA
>JAPYYJ010000925.1:0-14931 GCA_028533885.1 Nasua narica
GGGAAAACAAAAAATACAAATGTGTCATAAGGGGCAAATGACATAAAGCTCTAGCCAACCATTAACATTTTAGCATGATATAGTTTACCAGATAAACCTAATTGATCTGTGGCAGACTCTTGAGGACAAGATGACACAGTGAGTTTAAGATGCTGGGGCAGATAGAGTCTTGAAATGTCAAAAGAGTAGGAGAGAAAGACCAAGGAGCATGGTTATACTGTAGGATATTTAAGGAGAAGAAAAAGAAAAGACAGCCTGGAAATTTGGACAAAATAAAAAGGACTTGAATTTGCTACCACCAAAGTGTTCTGTGCTGCTTGGCCCCTCCTATCTCACCTGAAAGTACCTGATTTTGAGCATTATTTATTTATTTTTAGGTTCTGTATCTCACTCGGAGTAATTTCTTTGGAATCAGCTATTTCTTTTTTCTTAGGTCTGACTGCATATTTTATAAGGTATTTTTAATAAGTATAATTTAGATAGATTTTTGTTACCTGAGAGAATAATTTCTAATTTTATAATATGGGGAAGCTGAATCTAATATACAGAATTTTGCTTCAGCAATTTTTATTTATTAACATAAAAGTTTCTCCATATATTGAGGCGCTCCTGTGAGGATCAAAACTTTGCTTCAAGATATAAAGCTTTTGAACTAGGTATTCCTGGGTGATAAGCAACCTCTGGTGTCATTTCATGCCTGCCAACTCTTTGCCTTTTAACCCTTTAATAAAGAATAATTGGTTTAAGCAAAATTTTAAGTTATCCCTCATGTTATAAAAGAAGTTGCCTACATGGTCAACCTCAGGCAGCAGAACTTTCTCTGGAAGCTTCACTCAGGAAATAGTCTTGTGTTTCCTTTCCTTTTAATAAAACTAAATTTGAGATTAGGCACTAAGTGGGTATCTTGCTTTCCCTTCCTTCCTTCCTTTCCTTGAGCACTGTACATACTATTGCCTCACTTGATAATGATTATAATAATGATAATAGCAAATACAAATGGTGAATACAGATTCTTCCCTTCCTTCCCTTCTTCCTTCCTTCCCTTCTCTTCCCTCTCTTCCTTTCCTTTCCTTTTCCTTTTCGTTTCCCCTTCCTTCCATCCATCCATCCATCCATCCATACTTTCTTCCTTCCTCCTTTCTTTGATAATTTCTAAATATGCATTCTTAGGGTGCTAGCAATTACATTGATTTCAGAGGAACTTTAACTTTCATTTTGCAGGGCATTATCATAACAATAGGGCATTTGGAAAAGTGTGACAGGACACCAAAATATGACTCTTCCTGTCTGGGGGTTTAGACCAAGTCCTCAACGCTGAGAATAACAAGTACTCCCTTGGTAGGCAAGATGGACTATTTATAAAGGAAGTAGCAAAAAATGGCTCTGTCGATGTGTATCAAAGAAGAATTCAGTAGAAAATAAGTGATGGGAGAGTGAGCGTTATTTAAAGAGAAAGTTACCTATTCCTTGATTTGAGGAAGTCTCGGGAGAGACAGACTTCAAGAGAACCATGAAAAGTACTTGTCCTGTGAGCTCTGAAACTAAGGAAAACATTTATTAAAATGTGGCTCATGTCTGGAAAAGTCAAACGACTGGCAAGATTTGCTAAAAGTCAAAGAAAAGAGAGGATATGAGTAGAAGCAAGGGGAATCTCCACATGAGGTGAAACTAAGGCATATATTTTCTATGGGCCAGAGGTGGCCCATGGAAGGTAGTTGCTCTGAGCCCTTTTGACAGGTTTTCCCCAAAAAAAGATCACTGGAAGCCTAATTACCAGCACAAGAGAATGGATTGCTAGAGGCCAGGGACTTGGCAGCAACCATATCTTGCTGGATAAAGGAAATTTCACTAGTGCCAAGGAGCAGCAGTGGGACGTTCCAGCAAGATGATCTCCAGGAACCCACAGAAACATCTCACTGAAGAAGAAGCTGGTCATCTGACATAGCCTGGAGACACCAACACCTGATTGCGGTCAGACAAGCCTAATAAGAACTTGTCCGTTTCCTTCCATCTCCTTCTTCCCCCTGCTCCAACACTGGAGGATCTAGGATTAGGAGAAATGAGAAGAGCAAAGTGAAGAAATAATGAAGTCTATAACTCCACTGTGCCGCCTGGAGTAAACTGCGGAAGAGGCAAAGACATACAGCAGATAAGAATGAGAAATTTAAGTTTCAATTATGGGTTGAACTGACTTTTTATTACATAAAAAATGAGATTATGTTTTCACATCTGATAGGGTGCTAAAAGCTCTAGCATTTTCAGGGGATTTTATCCACGATGAAGAAGGATGAGTCAACAGACTAAGTTTAATGGAGGATGTAGAGAAACAATAAAGTTGCTTTCTTCTTGAAGCCTACTGATTGCAACTCACTAAACTCATTAGAAATTATATAAATTTAGAAGGAAGAGAGCCCCAAACGCTATGGTTATATGAAAAAAAAATCAGTCTCTAAAACATTGTAGTATTTCTTATCACAAAGGTTCTCCATAAAATGAAGAAAATTAATTTTAGGAAAGCCTCTTTGAACTTTCAAGCTCAGATAAACTCTTCAGCCAGAAAACTGGAGCTGAAAAGTGTCACTAGCAATCAGAGAATTTTGTGGTGGATATTAACTATAAAAATAGTGAATATCAATATTTATCACTTTGAATATGATCTAAAAATAGTTATGCATGAGATCAAAACATAGCAAAGAGTATATTGTGTCCTGCTGCTGCCATGAAAAATTTAGTGGCATAAGTAATACAAAATTTATGATCTCACAGTAGGTCAGAAGTCTGATGGGCTTATCTGATTCTTCTGCTCCTATTTCACAAATCTGAAATCAAGGTGCTCGCAGAGGTGTGGTTCCCACTGGAGGCTCTAGGATGGAATTCAGTTTGTTGTGGTTATAGGGCCAAAATATTCGTTTTCTTAACAGCTGTTAGCTGAAGGTCATTCTTAGCTTCTAAAGAATGCCTCAGTCCTTGGCTGGTGGCCATCTTTCTCTGTCTTGGAAGTCAGAAATGGTAGGGCAAGTTTTTCTCAGCTTCAAATCTCTCCTGATACCTTCTATAGTCACACTTTTCTGTCTGCAGCTGGAAAGGTTCTCTGCTTTTAAGGAATACAGTGGTTAAATTGGGTCTATCTAGATAATCCTAGATAATCTAGAAAATCTTTCCTATCTAATTATTTAATCCTAGATAATGTTTCCATTTCAAGGTCTATACTCTTAATTGCATCTGCAAAGTCCCTTTTGCTGGTAAGGTAACATACTTGTAGGTTGCAGGGATAAGAGTATAGTCATCTTTAGAGAGCCATTATTCTGCCTACCCTGACAGCTGTTAATGCCCTGACAGCTTTTATTTTCATAATGGAGTAAATAATTAAGTCACCCCTGGAGAGCGAAATAGCCAGTGGTGTAATCGAGAAAATAACATTTAGAATAGTCATGATGAGGAGTGAGAATAGGAGTAAATAGGAATTATTGGGGGGAAAAAAATACCCTGTGGTGGAGATAAGGGATTAAGTGAGGGCTGAGAACCATTTGGCAACAAGCCATGTATAACTAGGAATCATGCAATTAGTCACATGCTCATCTGAAAAAGCATCATTGATTTACAATTATATCTACTTGTTCTAAGGGAGTTCACTTGTCTCTGAGTAATTTGCATGACAAATTTTTTTTTTTTGCATGATGAATTCTTAATCTTTGTTAAATGGTCAGGCTCATTAACTTTCAATTAATACATAGCTCTGGCTGCTGAAAAATGAAATTAATTCTTTCTTTTTTAATATTTTATTTATTTATTTGAGAGAGAGAGAGAGAGAGTATGAGCAGGGAGCACAAGGAGGACTAGAGGGAGAAGCCAACTCCCTACTGGGCAGGGAGCCCAAGGCAAGGCTTGATCCCAGGATGCTGGTATCATGACCTGAGACAAAGACAGACACTTAACTGACTGAACCAACCAGGCGCCCTAATTCTACTTTCCATTTGATAACCAGAGCATTGATTTTCAGCAGAAGGAAAAATAGTACTAGGATTAGGGAGAATATAAGGTGGAGTAGAAGCCTCTAAATCTCCAGGGGACTAAGAAGATTGAAAAGTTACATTCAGTATGTAGTTTAATGTTATATTTTAGAAAGGAAAAACACTTATAAAATTGGAAATATGAAATATAGACTGGGGAGCAGTTGAGATTCTTAAATTTATCAAAAAGGGATTTTTTTAAATTGAAAAACACTGATTTAGAGAAGATCGGTTAGCTTTCATTAATTTTTGTTTATTTGGCTGGGAATATACAGGTCTCTGTGTTGAGTCTGCATAAATAGCCTAAAATCACCCTTTCTTGAAATTTTGTGCGTGTCTGCATGTGTGAGAGTGTGTGTGTATGTGTGTGTGTGTGTGTGCGCGCGCGCGCGTGCATGCGCGCTCATGCGTGTGCTTACTACTTACTGCTTTTACTTTTTAAAATTTTCTGGAGCTGTGGTCTTTTACTTGGCCACAAGTTATAACTGGGTCTAATTTAGGATTGCCTTTTTCCGCTCCAACAGATTTTCCTAAATTCAAGTTGGAATAATGTGCAGCTAATACTAGAAGTTTCTTTAATCTCAGTTACCCTGGACCCGTGGTTTTAGCCGAATCATTAATATCTGTACACATGCGTACGTGTGAGTGTGGCTAGGGTTGAGTAGCAACTATATTTCAATAGGCTCAAAGACACTTAGCAGCTGGATTTTGATTTCTAAATACCACCCTCCAGGGTACCTGGGTGGCTCTGTCGTTAAGCATCTGCCTTAGGCTCAGGTCATGATCCCACGGTCCTGGGATCAAGGCCTGCACTGGGCTCCCTCCTCAGTGGGAAGCCTGCTTCTCCCTCTCCCACTCCCCCTGTTTGTGTTCCTTTGCTGGCTGTGTCTCTCTCTGTCAAACAAATAAATAAAATCTTTTTAAAAATAAATACATAAATACCACCCTCCAGTATATGATTGACTCCAAGGCTGGAGCAGGGAAAAGAACAAAATGATTCTGGGACATCTTTTTCTGCCAGAAAGTGCTAGCAGAGTGATGTGGACGCATTAAAAGGAGGGAAAAGCCAGTTTGAAGGGTCTCACACTAGCCAAACGGGGAGCAATTTGTCCATAAAATACCAATAACAGTATAAATCTTGAATAAAGTGGGAAAGCATAAATCCATACTCTTGAACTTCAAGAGTCTTAAAGTAACTCTCTGCATAGAATATGAAGGGCAAAGGGAAAATTAGTAACTCTACCCTGGAGAATTCTGGCAGCTACCATCTTAGCCATGTGATCAGAGAACATGATCAGCAAGGGAATGAGCTGAAGTGCCTATCACCTGATAGGATGCAATGAGAAGAATGCAGCGTTTCTTCTCTAATATTCTTGCCAAAGATGCATAACCTGACTCTAATTATAAGGCAACATTGGAAAAACCCAAACTTAAACTAATTCTACAAAATACCTGGCCTGTAATCTCCAAAAGTGTCAAGGTCATGAAAGGCCAGGAAAGGCTGAGGAACTGGCCTAGACTTAGGAATGAGGAGAAAGGACACTGAACTACAAAGTGTGATTCTAAACTGGATCCTCGTTAGGTGATTGTTTGGTGAAATTGAATGGATTAGACAGTACCGGTACATCATCATTCTCCAACTCTAATGCTTATACTGTGGTTTCGTAGAAGAATATCTGTGTTTGTGGTAATTACACACCACATTAGTTACCTAGGGTTGCTGAATTAAATTGCCACAAACTGGGTGGTTTAAAACAAGATAAATTTATTCTCTCACAGTTTTGGAGGCCACAAGTCTGACATCAGGATGTCAGTAGGATTGGTTCCATCTGGAAGTTCTGAAGGAGAATCCCTTCCATGCCTCTACCCTCACTTCCGGTGGCTCCCACATTTCCTGACTTACAGATGCATCACTCTAATCTCTACCCTCATCCTTACTTGAATTTTGCCTGTGTCTCTCCTTTGTATCTGCGTCTTTCAATTGTCCTGTCACTTTTCTTATTATTGTGACAGTATTCATAGGGTTTAGGTTTCATCTTTAATCAAGGATAATCTCATCTCAGGATTTTTTACTTAATTATAGCTGCAAAGACCCTATTTCTGAATAAGCTCACATTCTCAGGTCCTAGGGGTCTTTTGGGTGTGTGTGGGGGGGTGACTATTCAAACCACTACACACACTAAAGTATTTGGGGGTGATCAGGGCATCACATTGGCAACTTATTCTCAAATGGTTTAGGAAAAATATTCTTTGTATGGTACTTGTGATCTTTTTATAAGCTGAGGCTGCTTCAAAATGAGAAAAATGGGAACCAAGGTAGAGGAATAAGCTCTACCGAATTGGTTCAGCAGTAAGTAGGAGTGTAGTCATACACCGAGATTGGGTGTGAACTCCACCATTTACTGTGTGGATTTGTGCAGGTCGCTAAACCCATTCCAACTTCAGTTCCTTTGTCTGCAAGTTGGGAACAGTAGTCCTTTCTTTATAGATTTGGGAGGATTAAGCCAACAGTTGTAAATAGTTTGGCAAAGTGCTCACCACTTAGTAAACGGTTAATAACAGTTAATATTATTTTAACATCATCAGCATCATTAAAATGATCTAATATTTACTTTTATGCAATAACTGAAGGTCAGAGATTGGCCTGAATTCCTGAATTCAGTAGTCCAGTAAGACTTGTTTCTTTCTATACTAGTTTACCAAACCATACATTCTTGCTTTCTGTAGTTGCAGAAAGCAACTAATTGTAGTTGCAATTAGCTGGGCCAGACTATTAAGCATCGAATTGTGGGGTTTTGACCTTTAAATGGCACAATACAGCCATTCAAAGATCTGGAGATTCTCAGAAGTCCAGCCTTATTTTGACAGGTCAGCTAAGTATCTCTGTCTGTGTTGGTTGTTGTGTCATTTAGGAGTATATTCAGGTACAAGGAACATAAAGCAAAACTAGAGTTTGCTATAACCATTTTTCTCCGATAACAGGATGTGAAGAAGTCGGCAGCCCAAGGCAGCAAGGCAGTTCACAGATGTCAGCAAGGACAATCGTAGGTGCGTTAGCTTCCATATTGCTGCATTGCCGCAAGATGGTTACAGGACACTGAGGTTTTATATCCCTACAGGCATGAAAAGAGGAGCACAAACAGATTATAGAGCACACCAACTGAGTCTGTCTTTTCATTTTTTTTAAGAGAGCACAATTTCTCAGAAGCTTTTGTCCACCAGACCTTTCCTATATCACTTTGATCAGAACCGAGTCACATGAATGCCCCCGAGATGAATCATTGTGGGGCAGAAGTTGGAAGAAGGATGGTATTACTATAATTAATTCAGGTCACTTATGATGTATCTTCCAGAACTGGGGCAGGGATCAGCTTTCTCAGTAGGACCATCCTTGGTATGTTAGCTGAACACACCAGGGTTCTGTCATCAGGGAGGTGGAAGGGATGTAGGTATGTAGGCAATGGATGTTTTCTGTTGTAAATGACCATAACTGTTTATCAATTACATTAAAATGTAACGTATCAACTTATCATCAGATCCTTCTGGAAATATCAACCTAAGATATACTAGTAAAGTATGGTTCTAATCTGCTTACCATTTGAGTAACTATGAGATATACAGAGTTTTTTTTAATATATTGTTAGCACATTTTTAGATATGAATATAAAATAGCATATAGAATCCTATTCTTATTGAAGATGAGCTAAGATCTATTAAATTAATTCCAATTTGTGATTAAAAATTTTTGATCTTGGAAAGAAGAAAAAATTTTCCTTTGTGTGAGAGAGATGGGATTCCACATAAAATCTTTAAGGAACACAGGGGACCGTGTTTCTGTCTTCATGATCTGGAAAAGATCTCAAATAAGTAGAATACAAATCCAAAAACTATCAATATGATTTTATAAATATCATCTAATCTTGCTCCCTCTTTGCAGATATGAAAGGACTGAGGCCCAGGGAGAGAAGATTAGGCATATTGCCACAGGTTGCTTGATTGATAAGGGAGGTGGAACTAGATCTCAGACCTCTTAACCCCAGTCCAGTCTTCTTTTATCTGTATTCCTCTGAGGTTGAGACAGTCCCGTAATCTGGAAAAAGAAATGTGTAGTGAGTTATCTTGATTTTTGTGGAGAAGAGAAGTGATAGGAAACTAGAGAAATTTCCTGGATAGTCTAACCTCTGGCTAGGAGAGAGGACCACAGCAGAAAGATTCTTCTATCATGAATAGAGAGAGAAATAACAGATATGAATGTTTGGTTTTATGTAACCAGCAAGCCTATTAAAACTCTAAACTTGTCTCCCCTGCCTCCATATATTTAATGAACACCTACTTTCTATCTGGTACAATAAGATATAAAATGAAGTCCTATCTTCCATGCAAACTTAGGTTTTCAAATCGGCCTCAGGATTGTACCCATGATCACAAAGAATCAAAATTATGGTTCACAGTCTACTAGGAATCAACTGTGTCACCATAGTCCAAAGCAGCTAGTTCTGCCTCCAAAATTAGAACGAATTTCTGATTTCTCAGATGAGAACTGGATGAAGCGGTTGTTTTTGGTTTAGGGGCCATGATGGTTAGCAAATGCTATCTTTACACACTCACATCTCACTCACTGTTGTGAGGCACATGCATGCTGAGACAGAATCAAGGCAGACTCTGAGGATTGAACACCAGCATCCAATCTCCCAGGTCGAATTCAGTCTGAAGCCTGTGTTTATTGAAGGGAATGGTGTGCAGAATTGTTATTTTTTTAGTCTTTTATTCTTTTTAAATTGTTCTTAAAATATACATAAGTTAAACACATATACACAGTGTAGCATCCATATACTGCCAAGTATAAACTAGTGTGTATTTGACTATGTAAATATAGAATTATAACTCAGTAGTTCATAGGTTGCTCAAAATGAGTATCAACTTAGATCTGTAGTGAGAAAGAGTAATAAGCAACTAGTGAATAAATGAGTGCCTAGAAGTCTATGGTGAGAGGTCACTATTTATTAGGAGAAGAGAACTAACAAGGAGCATCTCCTCCCTGCCAGACGTTTTATAGATCTTACTTTTTTTAAGCCTCATAAAAATTGCATGAAGTAACTTTTGTTATCCCCAATGGAACAAAAATGGAACCAATTCAAGAACTTCTCCAAGATCATATAGTTGCTAAGTGGTAGAGCCCAGATTTGACCCCAGTTTTGTATGACTCGGAAATTTGTGTTCTTTAGATAACAGCATCCTACTCCCCAACAAGACTGCACAGCTTAAGATCCAGTGTATGAAATTTCCTTCTTTATTTAGAGGCCTGGGAGAACTATCCTTCCTGGTCTCAGGCCAGGAATAACTTTTTTTTTTTTTAATTTTTTTTTAAGATTTCATTTATTTGACAGAGAGAGAGATCACAAGTAGGCCGCGAGGCAGGCAGAGAGAGGGGGGACGTAGGCTCCCCACCGAGCAGAGAGCCCAATGAGGGGCTCGATCCCAGGACCCTGAGATCATGATCTGAGCCAAAGGCAGAGGCTTTAACCCACTGAGCCACCCAGGCGCCCCCAGGAATAACTTTTTAAGGGTTTTCTGAGCAAATGGTATGGTATATTTTCAACTTGAGGGCACTCTGAGTATATCTTATTATTCTGAGAGAACTTACTTTATGTATATATTTTTTTCAAATCTCACTCTTGCCTTTGTGTTTTCTTTCTTCTATGCTTTGTTCCACTTTCATTTGCAATTATTTTATGCTAGTTTATTTTATTGCACTGTAATGGAATAATTGCTTTAAATTCTACCTGTAACAAGGCATAATCTAAAGAATGAAATAGAAACCGTATTGCATGGAGCACTGGGTGTGGTGTATGAACAATCAATCTGTAACACTGAAAAATTAGAATAAACATATTTGGGGAGAAAAAAAAAGAAACCCAAATATAAGATCACTCACAGGCAGAACATGACTTTAAGAATGAAGGATTAACTTACACATAAAGTCATAAACTATAGAAGTGTATTTTAACAACATAATTTACTTACTATTTTCTTCATTGTTGTTGGTATTAACCAAAGCATTTCCCTGTCATGTGTTAGGAATGAGAGAAGCACAAAAGAAGGAACTGTTTGTTTATAGGAATACTCATTTCTTTTCTCACAAGCCATAATATGTGCTATATGTTAGGGATGATGCAAAAAGGTGAATGAGATGTAGTCTTCCCCTTAGTTATAGATAATTGCCATGAAGAGTGATTAGTGCTACAATAGAAACCTTGTACAAGACCTCCTGACATTAATGCAATAAAATGACCAAAAGCTTAGTCTTTAAAGTCAGACAGACCTGGATTTAAGATAGTTCTTTGCTGTATTACATTCCTGGGGTTGCTGCAACAAATTACCACAAACAAATTACCACAGAAAGATAGATTTATTCTTTCAGTTTGGAAACCAGAAATCTGAAATCAAAATATCAGCAAAGTTGTTTCTTCTGGAGGTTTTGAGAGAGAATCTGTTCCATGCCTCTCCTCATTTCTATGGCTCTGACAATCTTTGATGTCTTTTGCCTCGTAGATGCATCGTTCCAGTCTTTACCTGCATTGTCACATGGTTTTCTTCCCTTTGTGCCTCTGTGTGTTTCTATGGCCATCTTGTAAGATCACTAGCCATTGGATTCACAGTCCGCTCTGCAATTGCATCTGCAAAGACTCCCTTTGCAAATAAGGTCATATCCTGAGATTCTGAGTGGACATGAATTTTGGAGCAACACTGTTCAATCCAGTACATTCACCTACTAGTACACTTGATCTTGGCCAAAAGGCAGAGAAGTGATACATTCACCTACTAGTTATGTGAGTTTAAATAATTATTTCCCCATTCCTCATCTGTAAAATGGTGATGATGGTAGTAGCTATCTCCTAAATTGTTAGTATATTTAAATAAAACTTACATAAAATATGCTGCATACTACTTGGCACAAAATAATTGCTAAATAAGTGCTAGCTGGTAGTGGTTTTGAGAACTATTGAGTCCATTTTTTTCTTGCAATGTTAATGCTTTATTAATTATATTCCAGAATTTTATTTTCCAATGTCTATGGTATCCACCCAGTTGAATAGTTTAGATTATTTCTGAAACTTTGCAGTGGAAAACTGTCATGTGTGAGCTAGAAGTCTCTGAGGAGTATGGGTATATCAAGCACTTTACAATCATGAGGACAGGACATATGGAAGTCATGTATCAAAAATATGTGCATTTGTAAATAGGTCACTTAAATTTGAGCTTTAAAAAGGGTACTATTTTCAACATTTCTAGTAAATTTGAATTTACTTAATCAATGACTCTTTTAGTTGATGTGATGAGGTTATAAATAACGGAGTCATTCTGATCTCCAAGATTCAATTTCTTATTAAATTAAGAAAATTATTTCCTGTATATTTTAGTCTGCCTTGTTGTTTATTTTTAATTGATCTTATTTTGAGACCAGTTTGAGGTCCATATCAATTGCAGAAGGTATGAATATTTCTTATGTATTCCCTATCCTCATGAGGCAATATTCCTCATTATCAACAACCCCCACAAAACTGGTACATTTGTTACCACTGATAAACCTACACTCACACATCATTATCATCCCACGTCTGTAATTTACATTGGATTTCACTCTTCGTGTTTTACATCCTATGTTTTTGGACAAATTTGCAATAATATATATCTGCTATTATAGTATCACACAGAATAGTTTCACTGCCCTAAAATTCCTCTGTGTTCTGCCTACTCATCTCTCTCTCTCCCTTAAAGATGATGGCAAGCACGAATCGTTTTATTGTCTTCATAATTTTTCTCTTCCCTTAATCATAGTTGGGATCACACATTGTGTAGTCTTTTTAGATCGACTTTTCACTTAGCAATATGCATTTAAGTTTCCTCCATGTCTTGTCCTGGCTTGACAGCTCCTTTTTTTTAAAGTGCTGAATAATATTCCATTGTCTGAAAATAACACAGTTTATCCATTTACCTACTTAGGGACGTTTTGGTTGCTTCCCAAGATTTGCCAGTTATAAATAAGCTATTATAAACATCTCTGTGCATATTTTTGTGTGGACATAAATTTTCCTTTGGTTAGATACCAAAGGGCATGATTGCTGAATTGCACGGTAAAAGTATGCTTAATGTTATAAGAAACTTCCAGGCTGCCTTCCGAAGTGGCTATACCATTTTGCATTCCCACCAGCAATGAATGAGTGTTTCTGTTGAGCCACGTCCTCACCAGTATTTGATGTTGTCAGTGTTCTGAATTTTGGCCATTTAATAGGTATATAGTGGTATCTCATTGTTGTCTTAATTTGTATTTCCCTGATGACATATGATTGGAACATTTTTTCATATGTTTATTTACCATCCATATATCTTCTTTGGTAAGGTGTTTGTTCATGTCTTGGGCCCATTTTGGATAGTAATCCCTTCGTAGATGTGTCTTTTGCAAATATATTCCCTGTCTGTGTCTTGTCTTCTTATTCTCTTGACATTGCATTTCACAGAGCAGGAGTTCTTAATTTTAACAAAGTCTAACTCCTAATTCTTTTTTTCATGGATCATGCCTTGGGTGTTGTATTTTTAAAAATCATCGTCATTCCCAAGATCATCTAGGGTATTTCCTATGTTATCTTCCAGAAGCTTTATAGTTTTTGTGCTTTATATTTAGGCCTGAGATCCATTTTGAGTGAATTTTTGTGAGGGGTATAAGATCTGTATTTAGATTTATTTTTTTGCATGTGGATGATGAGATAGATGTTCCAGCAGTATTTGTTGTAAAAACAATCTTTAATCCATCAAATTGCCTTTGTTCCTTTGTCAAATATCAGCTGTATTTATTCTGGTCTGGCTTTTTCTTGGCTCTCCATTCTGTTTCACTGAGCTGATTTGGCTATTCTTTCACCAATATCACATTGTCTTTTTACTGTACCTATGGCAAACTCTGAATCAGGTACTTCCAGTCTTTCCACTTTGCTCTTCTCCTTCAATACTGAATTGGTTGTTTTGAGACTTTTGCCTCTCCATATAATGATGTTATATTTTTTTGTCAGAGAGAGAGAGAGAGAGAGAGTGCGTGCACACAAGCAGGGGGAATGAAAGGCAGAAGGAGAAGCTGGCTTTTAACTGAGCAATGTGGGACTCGATCCTGGAACACTGGGATAATGACCTGAGCAGAAGGCAGACACTTAACAGACTGAGCCACCCAGGTGCCCCGCCTCTCCATATAAACTTTAGAATCGGTTTGTCCATATTCACAAAATAACTTGTGGGGATTTTGATTGGGACTGTACTGAATCCATAAATCAAGAACCCCTTGACAATATTGTCTTCCTATATAGGAACACAGAATATCTCTCCTTATTTGGTTCTTTTATTTCTTTCATCAGGGTTTTGCAGTTTTTCCCTCATATAAATCTTATACATACATTGTTAGATTTATACCTAAGTATGTAATTTGAGGGTTCCTAATGTAAATGCTATTGTTTATTTATAGTCAAATCCTACTTGTTCATTGCTAGTGTATAGAAAAGTGATTGACTTTTGCATATCAGCCTTCTGCCTTAGACAGAATGTCTGTGTCCCCTCAAAGTTCATATGTCAAAATCTAACTCCCAAACTGAATGGAATTAGGAGGTGGGGCCTTGAGAGGTGATTAGGTCATGAGGACAGAGCCATAGTGAAAGGGATTAGAATTCTTATGAAAGAGACCCCACAGTACTCCCTTGCCCCTTTTAGGGCAGAAGGGAAGATGGACATCTACCAGCCAGGAAGCGGACCCTCTCTAGACATTGAATTTGTTGATGTTTTGATCTTGGACTTCCCAGCCTCTAGAACTATGAGAAACAAATCTCTGTTGAAATTGACCACCTTGGGGCACCTGGGTGGCTCAGATGTTTAAGCAACTGCCTTTGGCTCAGGTCATGATCTCCGGGTCCTGGGATCAAGCACTGTGTCAAGCTCCCTGATCAGCAGGCAGTCTGCTTCTTCATCTGCCTCTCCCCCCACTGGGGTTTGCTTTTTCTCTCTCTCTCTCTCTCTCTCCCTCTCTCAAGTGAATAAATAAAATCTTTAAAAAAAAAAAAAAGGGGGCGCCTAGGTGGCTGAGTGGGTTGGGGCCTCTGCCTTTGGTTCGGGACATGATTTTGGGTTCCTGGGATCGAGCCCCGCATCAGGCTCTCTGCTCAGTGGGGATCCTGCTTCCCCCTCTCTCTGCCTCTTTGCCTACTTCTGATCTCTCTCTCTCTGTCAAGTAAATGAATAAAATCCTTAAAAAAAAAAAAAAGACAGAAAATGAAAGAAATTAGCCAACCAGTCCATGGTATTTTGTTATAGCAGCAACAACAGACTAAGACACCTTGTATCCTATAATTTTTCTATAATAACTTATTAATTCCAGGAGGCTAGTTTGCTTTTGGAAATTGATATAGATCTAGTAAAGGGAAGAAAAGACAGAGGACAGACATAGTTACTACAAAAGCAGGATTCTTCTTAGTACAATCCTTTTGCACTAATAGTTTATATGCTATCCAGTTTCATTTCCCTCTTGGCTATTATCTCTCAGCCTGTGTCTTCAGCACTGACTAATCTATCAGTAACTTTTTTAATGAAAATGTTGACACTTTTTTTTTCACCTTTCTTTCTAATAATTTTCCAACAACCATAATTAATTTTTAAGGTTATGACTCATTTAATACCTAGTTCCATTTCCTTGATCTTTACATTAATAATCTTTACCTCTAACCACTCACATGTCTTTCTACACATCTAACACCTTAAACCCTGAGATTTTTTTCTCTCTGAATGAGCACTCCACCTCTCTACTTCCTCAATTTCAGTAAGATTGATTTTTGCTTTTGTTGTGATCTTCCCTATTCCCAATTTATTTACTATTAGCTTCTAGTTTATT